>KZ061617.1:342084-373006 GCA_002091835.1 Anopheles maculatus | reverse complement strand
ATCCATCTATTTAGTTTAGCATATAAGAATGTTACGGAAGCATCAGCAACATCTGAAACAGAAATATCAAACTCACTTCGATTCGCGGGCCGGATTGTTTGGAGTTTTTATTTGGTTGAGTGCGTCTGAGAGGTTACACTTCTGTGATTCTGACGTATAAATCAAGCTGAATTTCGTTGATAGCTTGGACAATGTTGGTTTTCAGGGCATCAATAGTTTACCTCGAGTAATGCTCGAGATAATCGTCGTTAGTTAAAATGGACTTGATAAAACCATCGCTTATTGGCAAGAAAACAACCCAATGCACACCAAAAAGTGACTTTTTGTTGATGCCTACTGTCCTGGTGAACACCGCGTGGATTGGTTTTGTCCCAAATTTGACAATTTACAATTGTACTTGACACGTAGTAACTAGATTTTTCATATAGAAATCAGCTTCATCGCTGAAGTAGTGCCAATTAAAGATCTGTTTACAATTGCTATAAACCCTATTCTAGTCTATGAAGGTTTTGTATTGTATTTCTATCAACTCTATTCAACTCTCAACTCTAACAACTAAGGCGCAATTAACTGTCAAAATTGATGTGTCAAATGTCAAAGATTTTATGCGGGGCGAAACGACAAGACTCGACTCCTCATGACTACACAGTCCTGACATGTCTGATCCAAACTTTCCTTCCAAATCTTGTATATTTTTTTTTAAGGAAATCATCACCAGGTAGAATAAAAAACCTCTATAACCGAAAAAATATTTTATAATGGCCAAGTTAGCCAATTGAAAAGTTTGACGATGAGATTTGTTAGTATTTCATATTTGATGACTGGTCTTATTTTATTGTCCACCATGATATGTTTACATAAAAATGGCAAAAAGCGAATTAGAATCGTTGTTCTGATTTATTCAATAATATTATCGTTTTCGTTAAAAATTTACAAATATGTCGATTCGTTGAATAATTTTATAATATCCCAGGCTGTACCTTTTTATAAATTTAGGTGGTTTTATTATTTTGTCCGTCACTGTAAGCTTTATCTATGTGCAAATAAAACCAAATAAAATTAGTTTGCTTAAATTGATTAGATATCTTTGCTTTCTCTCCATGCACATAAACAGCTAAAGTATAATTTAAGGTATGTTTTCGCTAAGTTCATACGCCAACCAAAAACGAGTAGTTCCAAGAAAGAAGCGTTACTAAGCGTTACAATCAACTGATCGAAAATTCGCTGTAGTGAGAGGGACAAAACAGGAGTACAAAAGAAACTAAAATCCAACTGTTCGACCTTCCTTCCAAACTGTTGTAACTTCACAATTTCAGCTGAAGTTTCAGCTGTTTGCTTGCAAAACTCACCAAAGTATAGACAAACTGTTAAGCAGCTTATATGAAAAGTCTCTCCCAAAAATACAACCCCAACGAAACTAATTTTAATTGTTGCAGTTACAGTAAGGCAACACAATAAATTCGTTTCACCCTAGAGAACAAACTACTTTAATGAGGGAAAAGTAGTTTTTTCTGCAGCTGGTTAGCCTTTTGCCGCGAAACAAACTTCGCTGGGCTCTTCTTTAGCGTCTTTTCAAGTGATTTGTTGCATTCTTTGTTAACACTTCATGCTGAAAATTGATAGAAAAGTTAAAGTGTTTGTGGCATTGCACAGTTGTTGCTGCTGCAGCAGCAGAAGCCATCGTAATCGACCGGACACATCTTTTCCACGAAACTTTTCATGTTTGCAGTTAGCTTACCCGCTTTCCGTTCGGCTGCCTGGCTCCAGTTCAACCTAACAGCTTGCGGGTTCCACACACTGCAGCCAGCCGAAGTTGTGCCGTAAAAGTTAATTGATACATTAAAATCTTTCCTGTGTTTGTGGTTGCTGATGGTGCACAGGGCCAGCTCAATCGATAAGTGCGATTGTTTTCACAGATGATCGTGGCTTTGTTTTTCAATCTCATCTCGAAACCATCATCCTTCGGTTGAGTCTTCTAGACAAACATTTGTTTCTATGATTATTAAAACCGAGAACGGAAAAGCCTCTGCGAGGGAAACTGTTTTCGTAAGGTGAACCCCAGATACACCTCTAAATTGAATATCTTTTCGTCCACCCCTCATTTTCCATTCCCTTCGTAATGTTTCCCTGAGCGGAGGGAAATGAAAAATCCCAGAGAGAGAAAAAAACAACTCCTCAGGAAACGTCCAAAAGTTTCTATTTTATGTTTTTTTGTTTGCAATCGTGTAGTCCCAGGCTATGCTGGACGCGATAAGGGAAAAGGAAGATTTTTTGGAGTTGGCAGAGCCTCCATTTTGCACTCGATAGAATGAAAAATTATGAAAAATAATTAAACCCGGCTCTCGGGATTCTTTTCGGGCACATTCATTCTTTTATCATATCGTTACGTGTGTCCTTAAAGGAAAGACAAAACAAAAAAGAAAACAGACAGTAAAAAAAATCCCGTCCCATTTGGAGGTGAATGGACGGAAGAAGGATAAACACAAAAGTAAAACGAGCGGGTGGAGTTAAAGTTGATACTGGGGCGCGTGGGGCGAGCAAATACTATGACGAAAAGTTTCTAATTTTTCCTTTGTGAATTTTGTGTTTTAATATCGAAAACTTTGTACGCTTTGTTTAATTTACGAAACGAAGCGTCTGCAATTATATCCGGCTACAGTAAGGTTTTTGCATCTTAATTCAAGCTTATGTTAAATTTATGTTTCCTGCAGTTCTTCGGGTGTTTTGCTCTGCAGGAACGAAATAGTAAAAAAAGCTGTAGATGCGAGTGGTTTCGAGTGCAGTACCAACATAAAGACATTTACCTCACTCACACACACACACCGAGCAATAAAGTGCGGAAAATGTTTCCTGTTAATTTTCTGCAAAATGCATAAAGATTCGTACCATAATCTAAACGGAATGTGAGTGCCCGGGCGTGTGTGTGTGTGTGTGTGTGTGACAGGAGAAAAAGAGAACGAATTTGACGTTTAAGTAGATGTACACGGATAGCCGGACTGTGCCAGCGCACATTCGCATGCCATCACGGCCGAGCTGCCAAAGGTAAGCTGGTTCCTTATGGGTTTTAAGTGGTTTTTGTGGCTTATGGCAAACGGAGCGAAACCCGACGGCAGCCCCTCGATTTCGACCTTTGGCACATGTGGGTTTTGAAGGCTGAATTTATAAAGAAAAGGGTTCTTCAACCAGAGTCAGTTCACGGTATGATGAGGGGATGCTGCTTCTCTGCTGTTTTTTTTTTTGCAAACAACACTCTCTACGACGGTGGTGACATGAAATGTCATCCGAAGGCCACATTTACTTTCATGTTGGGCTGTTCGAGGGGAGAAAGGCAATTGCTATTTTTCATCTGACGTTTGAAGGTGTTGAGGATAGGAGTTTTGCGACAACAACAAAAAAAAAACCGGAGAGAACCAACCGAAGAAGATGTTTAATGCACACATGAGAGGTATTATGTTTTGTTTTACGTTTACGGCATTAAAGCGGTGATGGATGTGGTTGTGGAGCGACAAGATTTAAATGGAGTTTTGCTATGGAAAGTGTAATATTTTTTGTCTGGTTTGACTTGACAAACGATTTTGGGGTTTGTTTGCTATGGATGTTACTTACTGTTTTGCGATATGCATTCCTATAGTTTAACATATAACATTCAACCGCGGAATATATGAATCTGAGTATGGGTTTTCGTCGTTTGGCTGAAGGTTCTTTGCCAATGTTAAAGTTAACGTAAAGTTTTTCAGTACTTTAACAGTTTTCTAATATTTAACGAATCGGTAGCAGGTCATAAGCTTTAAGTAATAACTTAGCTGTTTAACATTCGTAAAGGATACGGCAGGAATAAATACGTAAATCTTAAAACTCCATTATTGAGCTAACCTGTGTCAATGTAGACTTATTTTAGTAGACATCTAATTCGTTTATTCTTGTCACAAGAGCCTCAACAATCAGATATACTTAATTAAAAAGGGTGTAGAAGACTTGTATGCAATTTTCAGAGCCGGAATAAAAATTCTTGATAAAGTTTTGAAGGAAATTATGATACTCTGGATCTCCAATCTAAAGATGTTCAGTATCAATGATGTCTCCAAGAGATCGCTTTCATTCAGACAAACTTGAGGATGCTCCCGATAGGTTTAAGTTTAAGTTTCAAACCAAGCATTCGGTGTGGTAGCGTTCAATGTCGTCTGTACTTCTTGATTGTAGTGTTAGTTCAAATACTTAAGTGCTTATCGCTATTACAAGGTCTGTTACACTACATATACACACATTACAAGGTCATGTTCATTCCTTCGGGAAGGTCAACTTCACCGAAATTAAGATATTTAATTGGACCCAAGGACGGCTGAGGGAAACTATGAAACAGGCACAATGATTTGTGACTTTTAATCTGTTTGATTATTCAAGTGGGCGTGTGTTCAAGCACAGGTCTACAAAACGTCTCGTCATTATAAAATACACGTGCCAGTTGTTGTCAAAGGAATCGTCTTGACGATGTAATCAATCGCACAAAGTTGATAACATAAAGAGTAATTTTGTTTGAAATAGTGTGGTTATAAGACACCTCAGCCCCCTCTGTACGTCAATTTTAGCAAATTTATCCCCAATTATTATTGCGTTATAAACTTTATCTATTTAATTCCTAAATCTGACACAAATTTTGATACACTTCAATCACAATGGGCATTATGTTTCTCCTAAGCCTCATCGTTATTTGCTTTGTTCACTAATTGCTGTCAAAAGTGGGAAAATACATAACTCTCTCTATCTCTCTCTCTTTGAAAGGTGGATGAATTGTTCCGATTGAATATCCTAGTCCCTCGCTTCCGTTTGCGATCAGTACGCCCGGTCCAATTATGTCCTTTCGAGTATCAACATTTTCGTGATTTAATGATTAAAAGGTTCGTCGGCACTTCAAAACTTCCACCCGAAAAACGAAGCATAAAGCATCACTTAGTATCATTAACTTTTTGCCTGTCCTGGCGCCATCCACCCATTGAAGGTTCGGCCAGTGTCCTGGTGCCGAGACTGTTGGAAGAATGTCCTTTTCATCGATTTCCCTTTTCGGGCTGAAAGTGTCCCTTCCTCGTTACCCGGACAACAACATGTCCGGTTTGGAATTCCGGCCTTCCCGGCCCGGGTAAAGTGATATCGGGCGGAAATGCTTTGAAGAAGTCGGGACGCCCCTTTTGTAGGCTATTTTAGTGTGGTATGGAAAGCGAGAAGCAAGGAAAAGGGAGGGGTTTTTGAACAAAATTAGAATTCCTGTTGGATGCTGAGGATGAGCAAGAGGTATCGATCAGCACCGTGGACAAAGCGTACGGAAGATGCTTTATATGCTAAATACCTTCGTGATGGGTGTTTGCATCCAGGAGTCCACAAACGGACATGTGAAGTGCATTACAAATCAATAAATCAGCCAATTCGGGTTTTGGAATTGAATTCCTGCATGGAAGCTTGGAAAATGGCAGACGGACACAGGGCTGTAGTAAAATTCCAACCTTATCAAACGGTTCGATACGATTCCCCGATCTCTGGCGAACACTAGTTGCTGGCTTGCCAATTCTTCCCTGCCTGTTTGCGTTGGGCTTTAGGCTTCTAATCACCCCTTGGAACCGAGTACGAGCATGGAAGTTTATCCGGGTCGGTTGTTTATTTGTTTATTTAACCGCTTTTCATCGTTTTGATAACACTTCACGCAAGCAGTAGCGAGGAACTGAATTGTTCCTGCAGCCCATTTTCGACGCTAGTCAACCTATGTCAAGTGGAGTTTTCAACAGCAGAACGAGCGCACAATTAGCTCATGGGAAAATATGATTTATGGTTCTGTCTTTCCCTTAAGGGAGTGCGGACAGTACGCTTGACTTGTGTCCGTAAGTACCGGTGGCAGGGTGTGCTTGGTTAGGCAATAATCTAATAAAATATTGTACCAGGTAAAAGCTACTTGGGATAGTGTAGAAGACTCATGCATGAATGGAATTAGGTTGGCTTTAACTTTATCGAACTTATCTATGAATGAAAATAGTTATTGAAATATTGACGAATTTTTAAAGTAGTCTGATGTGGATTTAAAAACATCCATACTACATTTCTTCCCACTCAATCAAGGGTCGCCGACGGAAGCGATCGATTGTTTAGGATTCGTTCTAGAATTCCTCAAAATTGCTCTTTATCTTCAGAGTTTTCCATCACAGTTCCGTTGTACAAATTTGCAAAATGGAGTCGAATCAACCATTGAAAAGGATCAAAGTGAACAAAAAAGTTCGTTTCTCAAAAGATTCCTTAGGGTTTCGCCTTTCGACGACGGAGATAATTCCGATTGATAGTAACTCTTTTGAGTACGGCAACCATCTGTACCGGTTCCCGTCGTGACATCGTTAATCTTTGTAATTGGGAAGTTGGAAGTTGAAGAAAATCTCTGACGAAATGATGTATTTTTTTGCTGTTGCTGCCTCTCGTTGTTTTTGTTTGTATCAATAGACAAGTTTGATGGAGTTGGAGTACGCTGAAGAGTGGAAGGGAGGGTTTTTGTTTCCAACCCGGAGGCAGTACAGCTCCAATGGTTTAGTCCTTGTTTGTTGGAGAGATTTTGGAGTTTTTTCTCGGAATGTTTCGAGGGTTGGGATTATTTAAAAAAAAAAATGAAAACTGTAACTTCATATTCAAAACAGGGATAGAAATTGAATGAAACGACGCTTGTTGATGGCGTTCTGTCATAAGTAGCATGTACGGAGGGCTACATATTAACCCGAAGTGTAAACTAAATCAGCGCAAACCTTATTACTTCAACGGGGTTTAGCAAACCGGCAAACTCTACGTGAACGTTGCACAATTTAGTGACGTTCATATGAAGTCTGGCAAAGGATTATGTGCCCGGGATGATAGCGTCAGCGCCATGTAGCCTAGGGAACGACATAGCAGGCAAAACCATCAGCATCGCCGTAACCGCCGCGAGGCACTCAATGTTCCAGAAATTCTGAGCAAAGTTTGGAATTTGATTTCAACCGTTCCATCAAGTGTGACCAGTGCTTCCAGAGCTCCCCTACCCTTCTCAAATTTCAACCGTCCGTACGTATTATCCTGCCGTAGAGAAGGAAGCAGACAAACATTTTGTTGATTGACTGGTGATGTTAATTTTTTGTTTTAAGCTCACTCCACCATTTTGTCGAAGTTTGTTACGAGATTGTTAAGTATTTGAGTGCCAGTTCTGCTTCGCTTAATCCTGGGTCGATCGATAGCGTGATGGAGGAAGAAACGTCCGCATTACGGACCTGATTGATTCGCTGCACGAAGCTTTACTTGTAAACCATTTAAGAAAACATCAATGTTGCTGATTAAAACACAGTTTGAGCAGTCGCTTGTTAGGATAAAAATGACGTGATTGTTTCAAGACAGTTCCGCTCCGTCTGCCACCGACATAGGCCGAGTGACAGGTCGGCGAAAAATTGACAAGCCGTGAAAATGGATGCGGCTTTCGGCGTTGCCACTAAAGTTGTCTCGGGACGGTTTAATGCCTCCAGCACAAGCACCCATGGTGCTTCCAGCATTATGAGAGGAGATTGTTGAGCATGTTGGCAAAATGTCACCATTAGAGACCATCCACTGCTCCACAGCAGGGGCTATTATGCTGGGGGAAGAAATTTTTGAGGTCAAACATGGCGTTTGGTGGTCGGAGTGTAATGTAACGTGAAAGGTTCTAAAAATAGGTCCCTCTCCCGGTAGCGTAGTACCTTGTGCGATCCACCGGGAAAGATAAGAGCAGAGCCTGATGATGTGAAGGATTGAAAACCTACAGCACAGCGCAAACGAGCGTTGAACTTTCTGGGGACAAACTTTCCTACATAGGCACACCATTTCCATCCGAGGCTTGCCCAGTTACGTCGGGTTTTACGTCGTCAATTCCACATTCGAGCCTACGTCCGGTTTGAATGAAGCAAACCAAACAAAAATAACAGGACGGCGAAAAAAAAAAAACCTACTAACGATACAGGGAGATACGAGGGTAGATACCGCCCAACATGGTACCCGTGTGCAGGGAAAATGTTATCCCTAACGAACAAAAGCATCCCTGTGACGTTATCATCCGCTTTTTATGACTTGATTATGGCTTTGATGTAGGCCGTGATAGTATGTGGTAGAAAAAGTTGGCCGCTGATTCATCTCCCAGCTTTAGTGTACGGTCCCGGATGAGTTCTGCTGGAGATACACCAGCCTCGTCCATGGATGCACGGTCAACAATCTGTAACTGGGTTGACAAATAAGTTGTTTACTCAAAGGCTAGCGTAGTTGATTTATTATTGATGGAAAGTGTGGGTTAAACAAAGATCGAGAGACTGTTATACAACTGTTATACACTGTACAATATAGAGTTCCAGACAGTTTCCAACAACTTAAATCATTAGAGACAGACGTCTAGAATGCAATTATTTCTTTATTTCGTTAAACTCAAACCATGGAGGTTGGGTAAATGGTTTAGAAAACAAATATGGGAGCTAATTTCACATCGCTTTTCCCTTAAGCAGTTAAAAATGGCTTACTGAAATTAATAATAATCTCATTTAAATACAACCCATTGCATCCTGGGTGTCTCTTAGCGCGGAGAAAGAGTTAGCCGTACACGGAACAGACTCAACGCAACCCTACCACCCGGAAGTTTTAGTCTCGTTTATTGTCTGGGAACCTTGGCTGATTACCATTTTTCGTCAATTATACCCATCCCCGTCGAGACGGGTCTCTTTGTTCCAGGAAGTTGTGTGTACATGTGTGTCTGTGGGTGTGTGTGTGAGATTGGGGGACATTGCCGGAAGTTCTAGACGAGGTTGTCTACAAATAGGATCTATCTTGTGATAAACTTTTTCGTCTGGACGAGTACAACGTATCCGGTTCGCGTGCGCAAGTCTGAGAAGAAAAAAATCAAATTCTCACCGAAAGTGATTTTAATGAACATCAGCGCCACTTACATATGGGTGGATTATGTAAATTCGGCTTAGAGAAAGTGTTTCGCCTGCGCTTGTCTTCCCAATCCCGTGGTATGCGGAATCCTCGAATTAGATGACAATGTTTCTTCATAACCGGTGGAGCAATGTGTACTGAATGGACTAACCGTTGTGAAAGGTGTTGGTAAAAGTCATCAGTGTGGAGTTAGATAAACAAGTAGCAAGGGATGTCTTTATCATCCTCCCAATGGTAGCATGTGTTGGGAATGTTCGACGACACACACACCGGTACATAGAGCCTGCTTTCCCAAACAATCCCGACGTTGCGTGCCGGAGAAGCGTTCCCTGTTTTTTTCATAATAACCTCAAAGACCTCAAAGCGTAATGCGAGCGTAATGAATCTTAGTCTCCAGATTGGCTAACTGGCAGTTTAATAGAGTACCCGGGACATATGTGCGTGGTGGATGGATTGAGTGTGGTAAATCATCCATCTACCGGTTAATTATCTCAATCTGTGCAAACTGCCCCTTTACGCCTGGCGTAGTGTGGTGGAGGTTCCGGTACTGGCACACCAGGCATGCTTTACTGGTACTTACACGTGTCGCAAGGGTGGAGTCACTATTTTTTTTTTGGGTTTGTAGAATAGTGAAGTGGTTCGTGTGTATATGTGTACTTCATTGTAATATTCTACTGCCAGCCACGAACCGGTACTGACCAACGCTAGTTGGTAAGGCCCATAATTGTGTAGTCTGGTGGACTCGTCTGGTCAGTGGTGCGTGAAATAAGATAATAATAGTTGGTCATCCGTTGTCCACCACCACCACCAGCACCATCATCCCACCCAGCTATCACCAACGTTTATGAGCTGGAAGCCGGAGGTTTTGTACAAACACACACTAACCATTCCAAAGCCCGCTGGTGAGAAGCCGAAGCCTAATGCACTGTATAGAAGCAACCTGTTTCACGTGTTCAATTTTGCATGGTAATGGGAAGCGTGGCACCCGCTAACTTTCGCGTGGTGGTGACGTGGCGAAGGAAATAGTAATCAGAATGTACAGCTATGCCGAAACGATGTAATAGCGTGAAGTCTGTAGTGTGATGGTGTGTTTAGTGCACGAAATCTGTTGCTTTCCTGCCAGGCTCGTTTTGATGGATGTTTTTTGTGTGTGTGTTTCGTTTTGTATGTTTAACGATGTTTCCACATCGTTTACGGTCACGCCTCGTTTTGTTTGACTGAAAACGGTGCGAACCGATTGCCTACGGGGTGTATGTACCATTATTTGAATTGTGTTAACGACTGTCATTGACGATTAGTGATGTTTGTAAACAATGGTGAAAGTAATAGTGATTGGCTTGATAGCTGTATTGTATGACGTATGGTCAACTAATAATAGAGATGGGCAATGCAATGTAATGAAAATTTTATAAAGAACGGCTTGGTCGTAGTCATAAGTACAAAGCAGTTAGTTACAACAGTTTCTGAATAGCCTTTCCATTATTGCAATGACAATACAATTACAGTAATAATTAAATTAAGTATTAAAAGAATGTAGGAAAACTATACGGTGCCTTGAGCTCCTTTGGAATCCCAAGCTAAGTACTATCGGGTTTTCAAGAATGACAATGACACGCAAGGTGAATATGGATGGAAAACTCTCAGGACCTTTTACTACCACCAGCATCCTGCGCCAGTGGGCTTGATTGTCTCCTCTTCAATCTGGCGCTACCACAACTTTGGGGACCTCTAAGTCAATGCTGATTCTGGGATACGCTGATGACATAGACATAATTTGTTTGCAGCTCTTCTATATAGTAGAAGCTTATCAAAAGATACAAGAATGCTAGCCAACCGCTTGTAGTACAGCCTGAAGAAAGTTCTTCAATCATACCAGCTGCTGCGACGGAGGGAGCTGGGACTGTATAGAACTTTTATAGATATGGGATCTTTTCTAAACTGATATAATCCTCTTAGCTACTTTCTAGAGGAAGATGCTCAGACAGATTTTGCCTTTGTTTGTGTCGATGAGCCGCAGCGTATTTGACACACGAGGCTTTGGTAGGTTGGACATGTCATGCGACCGGCACTGGACTATCCAGCTCGTAAAGTCCGTTTTAGGTCGTCCACATGGGCAGAGGAGGCGTGTTAGGCCCAAACTGAGGTGACGACGGTTCTAGACCGTGAGTAGTATCGAGAGTTTCTGTCACTGTTTTAAGAATAAGAACGAACTCTAAAAATTGGGACCGGCCATTGAATGCGGACTGACTATCCAGCTAATGCTAAACGAAGTCAAGAAAGTCAGTAATTGCAAGCTTAGTCCTAAAAATGCCAAATAAGAAGAAACTTCTTCTTCTTCTCTGGCACTACAGCCTCTGTAGGTCTTGGCCTTCTATTTCTAGCTTTCTATGACTTGGTTTTTACCCGTATCTGAATAGCCAGTCCTGCATACGGGGAGGCGGTCCGCCGGGTGACGCCGCGGTGAACCCCGGTCCTGACGTGTGAAGACCGGCGCCGCTATCGTACATACCACCAGGCCGCCCCCAAGAAGAAACCATCAACATTAATTTCTTACAACCAAATGTTTGACTCAAAATACAATTAAACTTCAAAATTCTGAAGAAAAAACTCAACAAAAGCAGAAGGCAACACTTGTACTGTAATTGTGCAATATTCGACACGGTTTATTATATCAAAAAGATTACTTTAAGCGACTAATGATGTAACTTAAATAAATATAAAGCAAGTAAAGTAAAGTCAATAGATAAAGCAGACCCAAGGAGATATTGGTTTGCTCAATTAAATCAAACAATATTTACTGATTTCATGATTTTATCAAAAACACATAGTTTTGTGTGTATTATTACATTAATTTTTATTTAAAATAAAATATAAACAAACGGCGTTCAATGTGTAGTACATAGATTGTATAAGACTAGTTTTCATGATCAAGAGAGAACAATCTATTGCTTGTTGATTACCGCAATACTCAAGCAGTGTAATAAAGCTTAACTTTAATGTACAAGGGTATTAAAAATTAACGAATAAAGTGCAGTTCTGTAAAACAGGATGATGCATCTGTAATACCCAACCCGGGCAGCAAAAAAAAAAAAAAGGTAAACTGCATCAGTTGGTAATTTGTATGCAAATATTATCTCATAATGTTATGCAAATGCCCCGAAAAACGCTTCTCTTAACGTAGGTCGACTAATCGTTTACGTTTCTTTTTTTTCGCATGTTCAACTAAATCCTGCCCCAAGCAAAAAAAAACACCTGCCCTTCATTACGAGGTGTAAAAGGAAAAACCAAACGATGGTGACGATGCCATTTTCTTTACGTTCATTTACTCGGACACATACGAGCTCATCCGTGTAGCACCAAAAAAAAGAAACACCACCGGCAGACGCTTAAGTGCAGACAATTTCACTGCTTGTTGGAAATTTATAAAATATGTTGTGCAAAATTTATGTAACGACGAGCGAGCGCGGACGGCGCTTCAAGCCGAGAGCAGCTCAAATTACACCACCGGAAAGATGCAGGCCTGCTAATGTTGGTGCAGGATTTTCAACTTCAGCTCGCCGGTCGGGATTCGGCAAAAAGCATATTAAAATTGGGCCCAGCTGCTGGGCAGCGAAGTTCTCCCATCTGCGGCCCAAAACTCGTCCGTTGAAGCGTCCATCGACATTGCCATAGCACCGGTGCATAATGGGTTTTTCGCTCTCGGAACCATCGTTGGCCGTACCGGACAATGGGTCCGGTTTTCCCGTGCTAAAAGCAGGGAATGAAATCCCAGCTTTGGATTCGGGATCGAATGCGTGCGGTGTTGCAACCACTCCAGCCCAATCACTCTCCACTTTAGCGCGTGCGGTTGAAATTTAAATTCCAACCTCTAGCTCTAGTTTATGGTGCACATGATGCCACAATGAAGTTTGGATGCGAAAGAATAAAGAAAGGATAGGATTGAAGTGCTCGACGATAAAACGTTCCCCCTGCCTACGTTGAAGCCCGGGTTTTAGTACATCATTTCGGTGATGTGTAATATCTGCTGCTAAACTCTACTTCCGCACGATTCTGCGTGGTGCGTCCGGATATAAATATCGTCTTAATTCGATTTTTGAAGAACACGAAACTAGGGTGTACGCATTGGCCAGGAGCGCCGGAAACCAGGATTTAATGGGGTTCATCTCAAGTTGACGTGTCTGTCGGCGGGATGATGATGGAGTCATTAATCATTCATTTTTCCGAGCTCCGATCCGCCCATAATCGTATTTATGCACCTCACGAATACGGACCGCTGGGCGGAATGGGCTTTTCTCCGGGTTGGTTGCTTGTTGCACGGTTTTAGTGCCATTGCGTCACCCATCCCGTAAATCTTGATGGGTTGAAACTTGAAGGAAAACCCCGGGAATTAGCGCTCGCGTGCCACCAGGGCCCATCCCGAAAACGGCCGGCGCCCGGAGTTGGATGAGATATTTTAATCTTGTCGGTGAAAATTTCACCCAAACAACTCGTAAAACCCGGTCCGCGAAGATGCCCGCAAGGGCCGAAAGATTAATGATAATTACGTTCGCTCACTGTTTAGTTGTGATTTTGAACGATTTTAACTGCGGCAAGGAATCGTCCGGAAACTGTTACCACCTGAACGCCCGGAGGTGTTAAATATTCCATTTTTCAGATTTAATGTTCACTCGCAGCTCTTACGTTCTCCGTTTCTCTTCCTCCCTATCGCACTGATTTGACGCAAAACACGTTTATTTTGCGTACGTTATGGCAATTGGCAATGGGAAAAAGTGTGAGAATTGGGCTCCACTGAACATCGGATGCTCTGGAAAGCACAGTGATTGCGAGTGGCATACCGTACGAAGCCTTCCAAATCATCAATTCGCTCATGCCATTTGGCGAATGGCATGAAGCGCGGATAGAGATGAAAGTAAATGGTGCCTGACGGTGGTTAAATTTTATTTTATCGTGACAGTTTATATTTCATATGGGTGAAATTTTGGGCTTGTGGCGGGAATGCAAAGCGAACGGATCATCAGACGAGCGAACGGTTATGAAAACATATCGTTGAAGAGATTTTTGTTAAATGTCTCTATCAAAAGCTGAAGAACCTTTTTTTACTACTGATTTTGTGTATAACAATAGTCAAGAACAGTCAAGTTGAACAATGTTGACTTTCAGAGTATCAGTAGTTTGAAAATAATTGTCATATTTTTGGGACTTAGCATCTCTTCTTCTTCCTTGGCACTACAACCTCGTGAGGTCTTGGCCTGGTATTGCTAGCTCTCTGTGACTTAGTTTTTACCCGTAGCTAGATAGTCAGTCCTTCGTACGGGGAGGCGGTCCCCCGGGATTCGAACCCCGTTCCTGCCATATGAAGACCGGCGCCGCTATCGTATACACCACCGGGCCGCTCCGGACTTAGCATATCCTCTTAAAAAAATACCAACAGGGTTAAATCATAGCATCTCCAAATCCTAATCAGGACACGGCATGTATGGTAGCTCAACTGAAGCTTCTGGATCAATTGGATTTGTCTCGGTGGATGTCATAGCCATAGAGTTAAGTTAGTTTAAGTCTGCAAGAGGCCGAGTTCTTGTGTACGACGGGAAATCGACTGTAATGTGTTCTTCATCTAAGTTTTACGTATAGAGGTGATATTCTCGGTAGATCTGGGATGGGAGTTTCCTCATATTTGTTCGTCTCATAGTGAAAAATACTCTTGGCAGGACTATTTTTGAGAATAGTCAATGAACAAATGGCCCCAAGATGTAGTTCTTGCTGGTCGATTGTTGCAACATTGTATTACGGGCTGGATTTGAAGGATTCGAGGGCAGCATTTGACATGCCTGGTAAAGAACAATACAAGAGGAGAATTTTGTAAAATATGTTGACAAAAACTTAGCCAGGAATCCTTATACTTCTAATCACCAAATAATGTAGACTAAAATTCTGGGGAGGTCCGGTTATGTATACGATAACGGCGCCGGTCTTCAAACGGCAGGACCGGGGTTCGAATCTCGGCGGACCGCCTCCCCGTACGCAGGACTGACTATCCAGCTACGGGTAAATCTTAGTCACAGAAAGCTAGCAATTGCTGGCAGGCCAAGACCTCACGAGGTTGTAGTGCCAAGGAAGAAGAAGAAGAAGAAAATTCTGGGTGTTAAAAACTATACGTGAACCTGTCACTCAATTCTGTTAGTATTCAGTAAATTAGTTTCAAAAGTCAATGCTGAGGGCGCTCTCGATTAATCCTCACATCAATTCGGGCTAACTGATAAAAATAGAACTACTGAAGAGGCTAATACCTCAATTTTTCTTTTTTTTAAATTATGAAATGAAATGTTAAGCAATTTTTAAATATGAAGTATAAGCCATTATGATCATGAATGTTGGGTCTCCTTCTTGAAGACTTTCGCCTTCTTTATCTCAAAAAATTTTATTGATTTATTTTTTTGATGATTTTTTCAGATCTGTTTAAAGTATTTAATAAAAAAAAACATAGCCTTGGAGTTGATGAGTCTTTGCTATGTTTCAGCCATCAAAGAAAAATTTTATGCCAAAACAAATTTAAAGGATTTTTTGAGAACCACTGTTAACCAACTTTCTACAAAGCACACATACTTCTGCACCGCCATTTGAATTGTTTCCTCTACCATGTTTCTCACTTCTTCATTCAAAACATTCAATACAGTAGCTTCCCATACCCTTGCTTCCGGCAAAACTTTCGCATCCTCATAAAGAAGATCCACCGAGCGAAAGTGAGTTGTAAAATTATATTTTTATTGCAGAATCTGCGTGTGGCGTTCTTTCACGTTGCTTTCACAACCATTCAACCGCTGGCTACGCGCAACCAGCGAAGCGAGTTCAGTAAAAAGAGATTTTTTTTTTGGTTTAACTAAAAAAAGAGCGAAAAATCCATTCCGAGGCTTTTGATGGTTGTTCAATCCACGATCCACGCCCGTTTATGTAGCGATAAGGTTAAAAATCACAGATGCGCGGGTGATGGTAGAAAGCAAAGTCTTTTGGTGCCACACTGCTTTCACAACCATTCAACCGCTGGCTACGCAACCAGCGAAGCGAGTTCAGTAAAAAGAGATATTTTTTTTGGTTTTACTAAAAAAAGAGCGAAAAATCCATTCCGAGGCTTTTGATGGTTGTTCAATCCACGATCCACGCCCGTTTATGTAGCGATAAGGTTAAAAATCACAGATGCGCGGGTGATGGTAGAAAGCAAAGTCTTTTGGTGCAAAAAAAAACAGGAGGAAATATTTTGCGGGAGGGAACACTTTTGTTGTGCTTGATTTATTGTTGTAACACGCGTTTTCACACTGTGGCTTTTGGCACATGAGACAACAAAACCATTGGATAAATAAGGAATGAATATTGTCCTACCGGTTTTTGTTTGTTTGCAGCAACAGTCCGACTCTTGGAACTTTAAGGAATTGTAACCGGGAATGGAATTCGGTTGACTGTCGTGTGTTTGAGGTTAGGGCGAAGCATCGGGACAAGAATCTAGCCGAAGGGCCAATTTAAGCACTGTGTATGATAGTAACGATTCTAAGTGCAACAATATCTGCGGTTTAAGGAGCTATCCTTTTGTAGAATGAGGTACTTGAGGTATCCAAGTCTTTGGCCCCTCAAACGTTGGTTCGTTGGTGTACCTAGCACAACCACAGAAACGGGTTTGGCAAACAATGTTAATTTTCTTTTCACCAACAAAGCGAAAATCCACCTCCACGCCCAAGAAACACAACCGAAGCACGAATGGAGGGTTTTCGCGAAATGCCTTTCGGATAAGTGCCGGAAATTCCTCAAATTCCAACGTACCTTCATTTTGATTTTTATGGTTATGTAACATATGCGCAGCAGGAATGTTGTTTTTCAAAAACGCAGACAATCCAAACCCCCGGTTCTAGCACTTTCGGTCCGCTTTATGGATCGCTTTGCTAAACTTGCCAATCCGAGCGATGGTACCACTTGAAACATAAAGAAGTCTGTGACGGGTATAGTGCCACTCCGGTAGCGGTGGTGTGCTGTGACCCACACATACCTTCCATAAACAGTACACCTGCGAAAGAAAAACCCCGAAATAGATCGAAACTAAAAGCGTGAAACATGAAGAAGCGTAACAAAAAAATAACAAGATACACACACACACAGAGAACATGCCAAAAAGAAGGCGGCTACTTCACTTCTTGGCTGACTTCCCCACACGGCCGGGCGTAACAGATTGTTTATCTGTGGTGAAAGGAAAGTTTGCTCATAAAATTGTTTATGTTTCGATGTCTTCACATCTACCTCCTGGTGCTTGATACGGCTCTCGTTCTCTCGTACGCCTTCCTTCCTCGACCAAGGTAACCATAACGGCCACATAAAGATGGTAAAAAATGACTCACTAAAGGCTCACTTGCACCGGGAACATTGCGTTGGGGTTGGGTCAAACTAGGCGAAGGAAGATGTGTTCCATCGAGGGTCGTTGGGGAAATAGTTTTGGTCTGCCAGAAAAGGGACATCCGTACAAAAGGCGAGCAACAACAACAACAAAATCTAACACGCAAACAAAACGGTGGTCGTCCCCGGTGGTCCCGAAGGGGTTCTTCCGGTTGAAACACCGTACCCGTCAACCTCCGGATAGTTAGGTGCTCCGGTAGCTTATGAATTTTACATTTTTTGTTCGACTTCTTTTTCGCCAGCGTTTCGGTCCCTTGTGTCCCGATGGAATTCGGCAATTGAGGTTAGAATTTCGCACAGGTTTTTTTTTGTGTTTGGCACGGAAGCAAACGGCAGTTAGACTGGCATGGAGAGTGGGCAAGTTGGCGGGATCTCATGTTGTTTAGGTGGGAGCTACTGTGCGGATTCGCTCACTGACCGACATCCATTTAGGTGAAATATTGATTTTTAATATTGCGTTTCGCTTTTTTTGTTGTCTCGCTCGTTTCAGGTTAGTATGAGGCGGTGGTAGAGCTGGAAACAGGACATCGGGCGTGGATTCTGTCACGGCAGGACGTGCTCAAATTTCTAGCAGTGTTGCCGATTGTTCGATGCTTCATTAGCGTTGATTGCGGTCACGGAGCATGGTCCCGCACTAACCACGCGTTAGTATGAGGCGGTGGTAGAGCTGGAAACAGGACATCGGGCGTGGATTCTGTCACGGCAGGACGTGCTCAAATTTCTAGCAGTGTTGCCGATTGTTCGATGCTTCATTAGCGTTGATTGCGGTCACGGAGCATGGTCCCGCACTAACCACGCCAGATGAATCATTAGTTTCAATTTGTCAGCAAAATTGATCGCCGCTACGTTCCCCGCAATTCTGGCCATCGAAAAACGCAAGTCTAAACCAAAAAAAGCCCGTCTAGCAAGAGTGTGAATTGTGTGTTCGAAAATTTAATATTTATGATCTATTTCTCCTATGGAGATGACTTTCGGGGAGCAGTATGTAGGGAAGGTAAATTGAGATGAGGTCGTCCTGTACGCCGAACCTGATCCTAATTGATGCTAACTGAACCGCAGCTGTCAAAACATCTCATCATTATGCTCGACCAGGAATGTTGTTTTTCAAAAACGCAGACAATCCAAACCCCCGGTTCTAGCACTTTCGGTCCGCTTTATGGATCGCTTTGCTAAACTTGCCAATCCGAGCGATGGTACCACTTGAAACATAAAGAAGTCTGTGACGGGTATAGTGCCACTCCGGTAGCGGTGGTGTGCTGTGACCCACACATACCTTCCATAAACAGTACACCTGCGAAAGAAAAACCCCGAAATAGATCGAAACTAAGAGCGTGAAACATGAAGAAGCGTAACAAAAAAATAACAAGATACACACACACAGAGAACATGCCAAAAAGAAGGCGGCTACTTCACTTCTTGGCTGACTTCCCCACACGACCGGGCGTAACAGATTGTTTATCTGTGGTGAAAGGAAAGTTTGCTCATAAAATTGTTTATGTTTCGATGTCTTCACATCTACCTCCTGGTGCTTGATACGGCTCTCGTTCTCTCGTACGCCTTCCTTCCTCGACCAAGGTAACCATAACGGCCACATAAAGATGGTAAAAAATGACTCACTAAAGGCTCACTTGCACCGGGAACATTGCGTTGGGGCTGGGTCAAACTAGGCGAAGGAAGATGTGCCCTCCTCGAGGGTCGTGGGGGAAATAGTTTTGGTCTACCAGAAAAGGGACATCCGTACAAAAGGCGAGCAACAACAACAACAAAATCTAACACGCAAACAAAACGGTGGTCGTCCCCGGTGGTCCCAAAGGGGTTCCGGTTGAAACACCGTACCCGTCAACCTCAGGATAGTTAGGTGCTCCGGTAGCTTATGAATTTTACATTTTTTGTTCGACTTCTTTTTCGCCAGCGTTTCGGTCCCTTGTGTCCCGATGGAATTCGGCAATTGAGGTTAGAATTTCGCACAGGTTTTTTTTTGTGTTTGGCACGGAAGCAAACGGCAGTTAGACTGGCATGGAGAGTGGGCAAGTTGGCGGGATCTCATGTTGTTTAGGTGGGAGCTACTGTGCGGATTCGCTCACTGACCGACATCCATTTAGGTGAAATATTGATTTTTAATATTGTGCTTCGTTTTTTTGTTGTCTCGCTCGTTTCAGGTTAGTATGAGGCGGTGGTAGAGCTGGAAACAGGACATCGGGCGTGGATTCTGTCACGGCAGGACGTGCTCAAATTTCTAGCAGTGTTGCCGATTGTTCGATGCTTCATTAGCGTTGATTGCGGTCACGGAGCATGGTCCCGCACTAACCACGCCAGATGAATCATTAGTTTCAATTTGTCAGCAAAATTGATCGCCGCAACGTTCCCCGCAATTCTGGCCATCGAAAAACGCAAGTCTAAACCAAAAAAAGAAAGCCCGTCTAGCAAGAGTGTGAATTGTGTGTTCGAAAATTTAATATTTATGATCTACTTCTCCTATGGAGATGACTTTCGGGGAGCAGTATGTAGGGAAGGTAAATTGAGATGAGGTCGTCCTGTACGCCGAACCTGATCCTAATTGATGCTAACTGAACCGCAGCTGTCAAAACATCTCATCATTATGCTCGACCCCATCACGCGAACAACAACAATCACCTCTATTGACTCACTAAAGGCTCACTTGCACCGGGAACATTGCGTTGGGGTTGGGTCAAACTAGGCGAAGGAAGATGTGTTCCATCGAGGGTCGTTGGGGAAATAGTTTTGGTCTGCCAGAAAAGGGACATCCGTACAAAAGGCGAGCAACAACAACAACAAAATCTAACACGCAAACAAAACGGTGGTCGTCCCCGGTGGTCCCGAAGGGGTTCTTCCGGTTGAAACACCGTACCCGTCAACCTCCGGATAGTTAGGTGCTCCGGTAGCTTATGAATTTTACATTTTTTGTTCGACTTCTTTTTCGCCAGCGTTTCGGTCCCTTGTGTCCCGATGGAATTCGGCAATTGAGGTTAGAATTTCGCACAGGTTTTTTTTTGTGTTTGGCACGGAAGCAAACGGCAGTTAGACTGGCATGGAGAGTGGGCAAGTTGGCGGGGTCTCATGTTGTTTAGGTGGGAGCTACTGTGCGGATTCGCTCACTGACCGACATCCATTTAGGTGAAATATTGATTTTTAATATTGTGCTTCGTTTTTTTGTTGTCTCGCTCGTTTCAGGTTAGTATGAGGCGGTGGTAGAGCTGGAAACAGGACATCAAGCGTGGATTCTGTCACGGCAGGACGTGCTCAAATTTCTAGCAGTGTTGCCGATTGTTCGATGCTTCATTAGCGTTGATTGCGGTCACGGAGCATGGTCCCGCACTAACCACGCCAGATGAATCATTAGTTTCAATTTGTCAGCAAAATTGATCGCCGCAACGTTCCCCGCAATTCTGGCCATCGAAAAACGCAAGTCTAAACCAAAAAAAGAAAGCCCGTCTAGCAAGAGTGTGAATTGTGTGTTCGAAAATTTAATATTTATGATCTACTTCTCCTATGGAGATGACTTTCGGGGAGCAGTATGTAGGGAAGGTAAATTGAGATGAGGTCGTCCTGTACGCCGAACCTGATCCTAATTGATGCTAACTGAACCGCAGCTGTCAAAACATCTCATCATTATGCTCGACCCCATCACGCGAACAACAACAATCACCTCTATTGACATTTACGTCTCGCTGGACTTCCTACGCATCCTTTTCCTATTCTTTTTTTTATTCTATCTTGTCGGAGGCTGCCCCAATCCATCTTCCAGCGCTGGGCAGGATATAAAGTTTCACTTCGTACACATCTTAATTTATCACACCCCGGTTGTTGCTGGTATCACCTCACCAGGACCAGGCTGTAGCTGTAGCTTGTAGTAGCTACATACAAAAGTGTCCTTTTCCATTTCCTTGATTGAGAGGACGAATTATGCGCGATGGGGGAACTAAATGAAACCCGAAACCCACATGCCACCCCCGGGTGTCCTGTCTACATGCGGAAGGTGTTTGCTCTTTTTGTGAGTGTGCCTCTAGAACCTTGTTATTTTGGGTGGAGTGAAGTGAGCTGATGGCAAGCAGGTCTTGACGTGGCGACTTTTTGCCGACAAAAAGGATATGCGTATACGTATTGTCTGTGTGTACTTCCCCATTCCTTCGGCTCTCCCGATTGCTTCGAGGCATTCGCCGGCACTGGCTCGGAACAGGGAGTCTATTGTTTTTCGGCCGACGGGTAGGAAGAAAAAAGAAGCTTGAGAGCTTCATGAATATTTGACGAATCGTGGAAAGTGCATACGCCCGCCAACTGGGACGGGCCGAATTTGAGACTGAGCCTTTTGTGCCAGGGAAATTCGAACCACAGGCATATTAGGAGCTCGGGTCGGGTGACAGGTGTGTTCGAGATGATTTGAGGAGGTTGCAGGTGTTGGATGTCATTTATTTCCGCATCCTAAAGTGCAGGTTGAGGAATGTCTCTTCACTTTTTTTCGTGTATCTTTTTTTCCATAACTTTGCAAGGCTCTTTATGCGTCGGAAGGCGTTCCAGTATCGATCCATCTCATAGTGTAAGCAGAATTATGCAGTGTCTTCTAACCGCTCGTTGGAGCACGATAGGATGTAGCTCATATACATAGACTGCGGTTGGGATTTACGCTATTCTATGAATACGAAATGTTTAGTTGAGCATACAACTTCATCAAAGTTTTTTTTGTGGTAAGAAAATCGTCTTTTTTTTCGTACTTCCTGTGCGGAAAAATCTGTGACTCAAAGAGGATTTTTATGGAAGCATATTTTTACTCTTCCCCGGAACCGGAAACTGAGAACCAGTCCCCAGGGCGAACCCAAAAAACGGGATTGCGAAAGCCCTCCTCAGTGGTTTAGGAGGGGATCAGATTATTTCTAGCTTATTACGACTTCCGTACTACAAATCTGCCAAAACTTCGGACCATATCACTGCGTCAACAGATAAGCCGCCCAATAAATCTTATCGAGCTCCGGGCCGGTTGAGGAGTTCCGGGGAAAGACTTCAAACCATCAAAGAGCTTCTATCCTGGGTGGAACAGCTAGTAATGGTGGTTGTGGTGCCGGTGGTCGTGGTACAAATCCTTCTCGGATTATAATCATGTACGAACCGGTCATGTTAGCCGTTGGTAAGCACAGGTTCCAGCTCTTGATACGTATGGTAAGCATGTGGGGACGAATTATGCGCGATGGGGGAACTAAATGAAACCCGAAACCCACATGCCACCCCCCGGTGTCCTGTCTACATGCGGAAGGTGTTTGCTCTTTTTGTGAGTGTGCCTCTAGAACCTTGTTATTTTGGGTGGAGTGGAGTGAGCTGATGGCAAGGAGGTCTTGACGTGGCGACTTTTTGCCGACAAAAAGGATATGCGTATACGTATTGTCTGTGTGTACTTCCCCATTCCTTCGGCTCTCCCGATTGCTTCGAGGCATTCGCCGGCACTGGCACGAAACAGGGAGTCTATTGTTTTTCGGCCGACGGGTAGGAAGAAAAAAGAAGCTTGAGAGCTTCATGAATATTTGACGAATCGTGGAAAGTGCATACGCCCGCCAACTGGGACGGGCCGAATTTGAGACTGAGCCTTTTGTGCCAGGGAAATTCGAACCACAGGCATATTAGGAGCTCGGGTCAGGTGGCAGGTGTGTTCGAGATGATTTGAGGAGGTTGCAGGTGTTGGATGTCATTTATTTCCGCATCCTAAAGTGCAGGTTGAGGAATGTCTCTTCACTTTTCTTCGTGTATCTTTTTTTCCATAACTTTGAAAGACCAGGTTCTTTATGCGTTGGAAGGCGTTCCAGTATCGATCCATCTCATAGTGTAAGCAGAATTATGCAGTGTCTTCTAACCGCTCGTTGGAGCACGATAGGATGTAGCTCATATACATAGACTGCGGTTGGGATTTACGCTATTCTATGAATACGAAATGTTTAGTTGAGCATACAACTTCATCAAAGTTTTCTTTTTTTGTGGTAAGAAAATCGTCTTTTTTTTCGAACTTCCTGTCCTGAAAAATCTGTGACTGGAAGAGGATTTTTTATGGAAGCATATTTTTACTCTTCCCCGGAACCGGAAACTGAGAACCAGTCCCCAGGGCGAACCCAAAAAACGGAATTGCGAAAGCCCTCCTCAGTGGTTTAGGAGGGGATCAGATTATTTCTAGCTTATTACGACTTCCGTACTACAAATCTGCCAAAACTTCGGACCATATCACTGCGTCAACAGATAAGCCGCCCAATAAATCTTATCGAGCTCCGGGCCGGTTGAGGAGTTCCGGGGAAAGACTTCAAACCATCAAAGAGCTTCTATCCTGGGTGGAACAGCTAGTAATGGTGGTTGTGGTGCCGGTGGTCGTGGTACAAATCCTTCTCGGATTATAATCATGTACGAACCGGTCATGTTAGCCGTTGGTAAGCACAGGTACCAGCTCTCGATACGTATGGGAAGCATGTGGTCGGGCCGGGTGTATACGTTTTGTCAATAACATTACCGGGTCTTGTTCTCGACTATTACGCCGGTCGTCGACGATGTTGTACCTTATTTTTTGCAGCATAGCATGGGGCGAAAAGGTAATCAAAACTCCGATAGAGAGTGTCTTGAGTTTGGCAAAAATACGTCTGGTACGCGTCCTAGGCCTATATGAAATATCCCATCTTTTCCATCACAATGCTCCGTCAATCTCATAACGTGAGCGGGTATGAACGGACACACATATCCATCGTTATCCGTCGTATCAGTATCATCGGCAGGGGGTCTTCTTTTTTCCATTTCCGTTCCGACAACAACTTGAGCTTAGCAAGGATCAACGGAAATGTTCCGAGAGATGGCTACAGCAACAAAAACGGAAAAAAACCCCGCACGTTTCGCAGGGAATAAAGAAGAATTTTTGTGAGACGCTAGGAAAGAGGAACAACTGTCATAATCAAAAACTCAACCGAATATGCTTGAGATGCTGGCGATGGCAGCTTGTTTGCTGTCGTTGCGTGCCTGTGTCCGAGCTCGTAAGCGACTTCAATAAATAGTTACGATTGTAGTTTCGCAAATCAGAAGTAGTTTTTTTTTTCGTACCGTACCAACCGGTAGACCGGGGTATTTGGACCGAAGCCAGGACCAGTTAGCTTGGACGGGGTGTGGTCCAATATGTTTGGTAACAAGCGTCCTTGAAGATGACTCCCTCACCGTACGCCATTCTTCTCCAGCGCCAGTGCCAGTGTTTCGCTTCGCACATCGTCGACGAAAGTTAAATATCTGGAACCCATCCATTTCCCAGCACAGAACGACCCACCGAGAGACAAAACGCCTGATGACAAAGAAAATTATGATTATTATTGAATCATTTTCTCTCGCAGTGTCCTTACCCGCTGGGAGAAGATTGGATAGTAAATCCTTTTTGCCGGCCACTGTTTATGTTGATTCGATTTGGTTGTGTTTCTCCCCTTTGGTGCGTAGTGTTGGTTTTGTTGGTGCGCAATGGGAAAACAGTCGTGCAGCTTTTTCCCAGCCGGCCTTGAAGCGTTGGAGGGTGCGCCCGAATTTATGTAAATAGAAAGAGGAAAAGATTTACCATACTTATTGGTTAGGCCGAGCGATAAAAGCCACTAGCCAGCTGGACTAGCCCGGCCGCTACGTTGGCGCGATAATCGAGGTGATAAGAATGGCGTCACGGTGTCTGCTTTGTGGTTAACGTCTTTGCGGAAACTTTTGCTCGGGTTGTCTCCTCCTGCGCTTCCGTTTTCCCCCCAGCAACAACTCTGTGTGGAGTGGTTACGAAATCGCTCCACCGCTTAGTGTGGGTCGGTTGTGTAATGGCGAAAAGGAACACCCGGCCTTTATTTGGCAGCTCCATGGATTTGAAGTTCCCTGTAGCTCCGGAGATACATTAAGCATAATTTATCGCTCTTGGACCGAGGGAACGAGGACTGCACTCGACTCCGGTGTTGGCGTTGGGGAAAAGTTGAGTGATTTCAAAACCGTTTGCCGAAATCGCGTGGACTCTTTTATTCGGCCGGTGGTCGGAGGCTCAAGTGAAGCAGCAATTTATGTAATAATAAGAGCAATAACTTGCAGAACCTGTCGCGCCAGAGATTTATCTGTGGTTGCGGAAGGGAAGGCAGAAATGTTTTATTTTCCATGACAACAAGGTGTCAGGGCACAGGAAAGTGGCGAAATTATGAGTAGGCCACCGTGTGCCGTTCGTGACAACGATTGTTTTGGTACAAGAGTAATGATGCACCATTTTTCAACACATTGATTTTGGGTGTGCGCGTATATACGTACATACCTAACTACAATGAATGTTGGAAGACGATGTGTATACATTTTTTATTCGCTACCTTCCAGTAGCCACCAGATGTGAACGGTGAACAGCTGTTGAACAGGAATGCAGGAACCTTCCAACATCACCCGGTTGTCTAGTTTATCGCACCGTACAGCAAGTGGCATTTAAGCAAGAAATTATTTTCTCTTCCTGGTGAGTGTGTGTTTAGTGATGTGGAAAAGAAGAATAAAAAAAAACCCGCTCCAGGAAGAAATGTGATAAATCGAAGCACACAAAAAAAAGATAGGGAATACGGGATGATGTTTGTCGAAATCACGACTCGTTCCGTCGGCAGATTTACCGTCTTTACGTGACGGGGTTTACTGAAACATGCTAAATACGTGAAAAGTCTGCAGTTTGTCTGCACCAACTTTTCGGATGGAAGTGGGAGAAAGATATTCGAGTCGTTGAAATTTGATATTTATTTAAGGTGTGCAAATAGCGGAAGATATTTAATGTTCGGTTGTCTTGAATTTCACGTCTTTAATGTTTAAATTTTGATCAATGATTGGAGAACAATGATCGGATTCTATACAATTTATAATATTTCAAAACTATTAAGACTATGTTCCAAAGACATTTTCGTGAGGTTTCAATGGAATCGAAGTAGAATTCGTACCTGTTGCACTTATCAGATGGATTCGAACTTGCCGCTCGAAAAGATGCCTTCGACTATGAGTCGTTATACCATCCAATGGTTAAAGCCTAAATAGTAGATGATATCTGTGATAGCTCGCCTGATTGCTGCCCTTTTTACCCCTGTTACTATGCAATATATTTCTCGTTTCAACAGATACAAGAATAGAACTCTTGAACTTCATGAATTCCCGGCTTATGAGGCTCAATTATTCCTAACTTTACTACATCTTATTTATTGTTTATTGCTCTTTTTATTTTTCATGTCGAGTGTTTTCCAATACTCTCTAGGATTAATTCGAATCAATTCTACAATTATGCCCTAATAACAAAATCATAGTCACCAGTTCTATTCAATATCCCGAGGATTTTTATTATCCTGTGCCTGTAATATCATCAAAATGCTTTCTTCCGATAGAATGCTGCTGAGATACCTCCATGTAAACTTACCAACACCAACATGCACACCTAACAGTTCACCTTCCACTGCAATAAGGGAAGATGTTTTACACCCTTCAAACAAAGAGCAAATAATCACCGAAACCGGCAAACAACACATTTGCACGTTCCAGACACCCGTAAAACTACACGGTGCACACAATCGGGCACCCACCATCCTATTGATATCGCACACATTCCCACGATAAAATAACCATTTGTCACGGTGCTCACGGTAGACTACCCTCGAAGGGCCACTACCTGGCGACAATAAAAGTTAACCCATTCGATCTCCCTCCCCCGGTGGTGGACCGTTGTGGTACGCACCTTGGAAGAAATAAAAGCTCACCGCAGAACCATTACCCACGAACCACGAACGAATTGCTTGTCGATGAGGGTGTCGGCTACTTGCCGGCTAGCAATGGACACAGCGACTTCCAGCGACTAGCTGATGCCCGCCTAACAACGGCGATGAACCACAAGAGGGCAGTTATCTGTCGGGACAAATATGTTAATGACTGTCAGTGCGTTAAATTGATCGTCTATAAAAGTCTGTTTTAATGAATTTTTACTGTGTACCGTGTGGGGCACCATGTTACGGTAGCTTTACACACCTTAGCAAACGGGCGGATAGAAGCGACACACACACATCCTTTCAGATGAAATATAACGAAATCGAAACAGTTGAATAGCGGAGGGATAACAATCTCGTCTGTAAAATGGGAAGTGTATTAAATTTTATGTTCCACTATTAATCTCGGTACTTTGTCTGTGTATCGTGTCGAGGGTTTGAAGTAGCGGTTTGGTAATGCTTTTTTTTGGTTTGCTCTTGCATCTCCAAACCCACTAATGGATCAGTAATTGAATCTGTTTGGTAGCAACATGTTGCCACTGATTGGGTGTAAAATGCAAATTTTAGCCGTTTTCGACAGCGTATGCGTGTAATTAAAGTTGTGCGCTATTCCACGAATTCTACGATTTTCGAGAACTCCCAGTGGTAATGAAACAAGTGAAAGTTGTCTGGATGAACGAGACATTCAAACCCCATACTCTGATACTCCTTCTCAGAGATCCTGGTAATGGAGGCAGGGGTGTTACAAATGGTGCGTAATAACGGCACAAACCCGTGTAAATGGAATCAATTTCGGGCCACGGTATATTGCACATTCCCGCGGACAAGCAGATCGATGAGTGCCCGTTAGCGTTAGCGTGCGAGGCATATGCGGCATACGGATTTCCAAGGAAATGAGCATCCATTTGTTGCTTGCGGTACATCACTTGGTACATCACTAGTTTGTGCTAGATAGCGGCCGTGATTGTAGTTGCCCTTGCGGCACTTCCATTTCGCATCAGGACGTGGAAAATCTAATCAGCGAAGGAAACCACCGGATGCTCTCACCTTTCTCGTTGGCGTATGGTGCGGCCGTGATTGTACGCGGCCGAACACATTGTCTGCAATCCGTCACCAGCTTGGCTCGTTTCCTGTGTTGTGCCGTGTGAATAAGCTTCATCTGCGTCGTCTTGCGAAAGAACCAAACATTGCGTAGAAGAAAGGCATGCATATTAGATGTTATAAATATAAAATGTAAATAGTGTTTTCAATAAATAAAACCCTCTTTACATCTCTCACAACAAAAGGGAATATCCGTGTGTGTTTGTCTGGGTGTTCTTTACGGACATTGAGAATAGATGCCCGCTCTGATCGAAGCATTTTCACTAGCATTCAAATGAGATGCCATAAATCTTTACCGCTTCAACACGTACGGGGCTTTTCTTTTATTTCCCGGAATGGGAATGGGCAAGCATTGATCGTTTGCAAAAGCCGATGGCGAATGTCGCTGGTGAAAGATCAACCCGGCTGGTGTACCGCGGGGAAAGCATTCTTCGTATGTGAGCTGATAAAACGAGCAATTTCCTGCCAGAAGAGCCAGAAACTGTAGCAATTGTATCTCCAAGCAAAAGGAACCTCTGTCTTTTGGGTGAAACGGATTGTTACACGACACGCGAGTGTCGTCCGGTTGTACTTGGCCCGGTACAACTCTCCTTACGTAGGGGTTAGATTTACCGTGTGTGTCTTCATTCCCGCAGCGTTGTCTCTCTTGGGACGCTTGTGGAACGATCCGCGCAAATAGCAAACGGCGACCATTACGCCGATCACAGACCCGAAACACGCTTCACCAATGTGACAGTCGAGTCAAACCACTGCCGCCGAAGTACACGAAAAAAAAAAGATATTGGAATCATCTCCCGAACAGTACCTTTGATTTATAGCCGGAAATTGATTTGATTTGCTTCTTCCGGTTTTCCTTCTTTTCGTTCAAATGCGCTCCCCTGGAAAAGTGTAAGGATTTTTTTTCCCGCAAATCTTGTTGCGAGTGCCTCATGTGTATCGAAGACGGAGAGATTTCGTTCGTTGGCTTCGTTTTTTCGCCCACCTTCCAATCTCCCGCATTTAGGCTACCGTAATTTGTCGAATTTATGCACCAACGTAGCGAAAGGGTGGTGAAACAAATTGTGTAGTACCCGTACCTGTTAGAATTGTGCGGCAACGGTGGTTTCTATTGAATTTTCACCCGCGTGTGCCCTTACGAATTGGCATCCAATGTTGCGTCTTTTTTTTTGGTCGCTTCTTGCAAGGGTTGTGTGACTTAGCGTGGTGCTTTAGTAGTGAAGGAGTCGGGTGGTACCTTTCGGCGTAAGTGAAATCTATGTCCGCTCGTTCTGGGACGGTCGTGTAAAGGTGTGAATATTTTTATTTGAGAATTTACTTTTTCTTAACCGTTTTTCCTCCCTACAGGCCGGGCCTTGGTTAGATGTAATATATCAGCGTTAGGTATGAAAATTTAATGGTAGATCTTGCGTGCCGGGTATGATTGTATTGCATTGCTTGGAGGAATGTTCATAGATCTCAGCTTAGCAGGGTGTTGGAATAAATCACGCAAAATGCTTCCACCTTGATGAATTTTATCAGACGAGAGTGTTTGCGTTGTTGTTTGCTTTGTGTATACTGTTTAGAATATATTCTGTTTTTCGTTGTTTAAGTAAGTGCTTTGATACATTTCTTTATACAGTGGCGGACAATAAATAAGACGGCTATTAATAGCTTTCTGTGACTTACTTTTATCCGTAGCTGGATAGTCAGTTCTGCGTACGGGTAGACGATCCGGGCAGGATTCGACCAAGTCTTGCCGTGTGAAGACCGGCACCGTCTAAAATTGTAATTAACATGTCGATATTCAACAACACAGCTTAATTTGTTTGTATAACATAGTTGAGGATCTTGGGAAATTGTTAATATCTTTTTACCAATAAAAAAATCAATTCTGAATAACAATTTGCCAGTTTACATCAGATATGGTTAAGATACGTTCGTTAACAAAAAGCTGGGAACATTCATCAAAATTAAAATTAAATATTTTTTTTATTGTCTTTTGTTTCTCCTGTTTAGACTTTGGACTTTTCTAGTTTTTTAAATTATTTTTCAAAGTGGCCGCCTAGTGCTTCACTGCCTCACAGTGGCGGATCAAACCGTTTTGGGGCCCTGAGCGGTAAGGAAGTTTATGCTTCTTGAGTTTTCGAGAAGGCGGGGGGGGGGGGGGGGGGTTCGATCCCGGAATTGCTCTGATGGTAAAAACAATGTGCCAAAAAGCTTGGCATCTTTCGATTCGTTTCGTCCCCTTCACGGCAACCCCTTTGTCGGTCGTGCCTTGTGGCACGAACAAGGGCGAACTGTCAATAGTGGTAGGTTTCGTTGAATTTTCAATTTATTCGATTCCTTCCTTCATCCGTTCCGGACGCGAGCATAAACTATCCCGGAGGCTAGATGAGTTGACAATTCTTGTAACCATTGTAACACATAGAACGTGAATCGAACGAACTTGCAAAAAAAAAAACCTCCGGAACAACGAGGTGTTTGAACTGCCTGAAGCGTTCTTTGATTCCTGAGCCTAATAAAACCTTTCTCCCAAGGTGTTTGTTGGGGAATTTTCACACCGATCAAATTTTCTTTCCTGACACGTTTCGAGCCGTACATTAATCTCTTCTTTCACCCTTGTATCGAATCACTCAAACCTTTGCCGTTGTGCTCCCGATAGCAACAATAAGCGGACACATTTGGGATGAAGTTTGGGAAATACTTCAGCA
>KZ061617.1:308983-338069 GCA_002091835.1 Anopheles maculatus | reverse complement strand
TGGTTGCGTACAGTTGCCTCGTAACGTGTGGCCACAGGCCTAAAGCCATGCAGCAAAATTGAATTTCATGTAAACGGGCCGAAATCAAACGAATCCCTTGCTTTCGGGAATCGACGCCAAGCGCTAGAGGCATCCGAAATCTGTATCACCAACTCCAGGGATTCGCCGGTCGAAATACCGGGCCCGCAACAAAACTGCCACGTATCGCTGCTCGACGTGCTGGTACGATATGAATTATGTAACGAAAACAATAGAATTTGAAATTTATGCATACTTAAAGGAAGGTCCGAGTATGTATTTTCGACTCCGCGCAGCGTCGCCAAAAAAAAGGGTGACAAAGTTGAAAGGCGTTGTAGCGTTCTGTGCGCTGCTCATACCGGTGCTTCGCTAAGCCGTGGAATTTCCGTTGACAGCGGTTACAATATGGAAATTGTTGCTCGGGGGAGAAAATCTTTAGCGAAATTTCAAAAGACAACAAAGGCAAAACACAGAAAGGATTATGGTGCTAGCATGCAACCGAGCGAAGAGTGCTGTATGTGAAAAGGTTTTGTTTTGGAATGGGAAAAAAGCCTATAAGACTATTTAACTATGATACGTTACTGCCGTAAGAATGTTGTTTTAAACGAATAGTGTGTGTATCGGTGCACAATTTAACCAATTTGTTTGTGTTGCTCTTGTTTCAGATATCCGTCTGTGATGACTACAGCTTACCGATTGACTTTGTAAAGAAACGACCGTCCAGTTTTGATCCCTGCCTCGTACAGCATATGCCAACCAATTGGGCCTCACCAAGTCCACAATCAGACCACGTAAGTATTGGGTTTCAAAAAGCCTTTTGATTTATAAAACGTGCCTTAAATTAAAACGGTTAATTTAATATTGTGTGCGCCTGGCAGTATGCAATTTAAGTAAAAAATCGATTATTACCCGCTGAAGGTTAGATTAATGAAGGCAAGGATTGATTGCCCGATGCTTAACTAAAAACGTATAACAGTTCTGCCAAAAACTCGACAAAAAAGATTCTAAATCTAAATGATTGCATACTTTTAGGCGTTCCAATTCTTGAAATCTAGTAAATAACCACTACAAGATCATGATGCAACCAATCGTAAACAAGTAATTCGCTCCATTCATACCGGTCACTGACTGTGCGTAATGCATCATAATTAATCAACTCTTACTTACAACGTTCGTGAATGGCGCCGTTTTCCAAGCCCACTGGCAGCAAAATCAAATCATTGCCTTGTTGGTTAAGCAAACTGTTTTTGCCCCAGCAGCGACCACTTGTAGTAAAAAGCTGAAGACACCGTTTAATCATAAACACTCCACATTTTATCGTTCGCCGCACTTTGAAGAAACGCTTCGACTCGGTCTCTGATTGCTTCTTGCAGAGCGATCGCGCCACCATGCAATCCAACCACCGATGATGGTACGGAGCATCGAAATCGCCCGTGGTGCAAATAATTACTTTTTAAATGGACAAAAAATTGAACTACCATAATTTAATTGAATTAGAATTTAATTAAAACGCAAATAAATTACTTTCCCAGTCGGATACGGGCGTGTTATTGTTGCACCGTTGCGTCGTCGTCGCTGTTGTTGTGGCCTGGCGCAAACCGTACGTACGGAAGATACACTTACCTGAAGGCAATAACGAATGGTTGGAAATGGGGCATTCGAGTGTGGTGGTGTCTTTCGGTGCGTTTCGGTCCGGATTTGACCAACCGGGTCTGGGGAAGTTGATTCACTTCTTGGATGTTCAGAAGAGCGAGTTTTGGAGCGCCTCCCAGTGTGCAATACGCATCGGATGAAGGTGATTGTAAATAAATTATGAGACGAGCTGATGGGGTCTGGGAGTGTTGGAATGTCGATTGTGTTCGCAGCAACAGCGCTGCATGGGTTCTGCATGGAATGATGAATTATGCAAGGCATGTGTTTCGAAATGCATGCGAATGTGAGTTACAGGAAGATATCTGCAAAAGGATGGCTTTTTGTAGAAGGTTTCTTGTGTAAATAACTGAAATTTTTAAACTTTTACTTACAATTCTACCGTAGTACAAAGTATTGATCATCTGAAATGTTTTTTTACAACAATAAACAAGTCTGCAATATTTTACACCACGCCTAAAGCTGTTAAGACACAGAGCAACGTAATGGAGTTCGAGTGCTTTGAACGGTTTTCAACTTGAACAAGCAATAAGGACACGCTAAAGCACAACTTTTCACATCCAGCAACAGCTTAAACCTGCGGTTTTTCTCGCAACTTTACTTGAATGCACACACACACACGCACGCACATAAACAAACACCGTGCGAGAAGAAATTAAAGCTTAATTGGATGTCAGCTAGATTAAGCCCGACTCACCTTTGTGAACACGGTACGCTCCGTGACAGCGCGATGAGCATGGTCCACCGTTAATCGCTTCCGACAGACTCGATTCCATCGTTGCTGCACACGCTACTACACCTGATCCCGGGACAAGCAAAATGCTTCCCGGGCTTCGTTCGGCAGCATCTCGAAATTAGCGGTAGGAAAAGTTTTTTGTTTCCACCACTCAAACCGAAACTCATTAGCTGGGTGTTGATAATGTTGAGCCGTCGGTTAATGGAAGGCGCATGTTGGTGCAAAAAAAAGTGGCCAGCTAAATTCAACTAATAATCGTAAAAATCAATATTCATTGTATTCGTTGGGCGACAATGATACAATTAAGCAGGGTCGACTTTTGTTTTTGGTAAGTTTTTGTCAGTCTGTAAAAAGTTCGACTATATTGAGCATGAGGATATGGTGATAGGATTAACATGCTGTGTGGGTTTTATAGGATTTGGTGGTAATATTTTTTTGTTTAACTGATTTGAAAATTGAGATAAAGTCATACTCCAGTAGTATCCTCCAGCAACCAGAATCTATTCTGAATTCATAACGCCTAAAGGTATGCAATATCTTTTTTAAAGTGTTCGGATACAGTTTTGATATTTTTGAGTAGTTCCGAATGTTCAAATTGTCTACAAATGACGCTGAATAAAGAGGTGACATAACTGTAATTCAGAGTTTAATTACACGTGGAAACAGACAGATAAACACATCAGTTTGCTTTACCTTTCTTACATGTTTTAAACTATTTACTTACTTATCAGGCGCTACAACTGCTTCGCGGTATTGGCCTGCTGCAACAATCCTCGATACCGCTCACGGTGTAGCACCGTCGTCTGCCAATCGAGTATCCCGGTCGTTCTGGCGGACGCATCAACGCCATCACTCCATCTCAGTTTGGGCCTATCACGCCTCCTCTGTCCATGTGGACGGCCTAAAAGGACTTTACGGGCTGGGTCGTCCGGTTCCATTCTCATGACATGATCAGCCCACCGAAGCCTTCTTCTTTTTCTTCTTCTTTGGCACTACAACCTCGTGAGGTCTTGGCCTGCTATTGCTAGCTCTCTGTGACTTATATTATACCCGTAGCTGGATAGTCAGTCCTGCGTACGGGAGGCGGTCCGCCGGGATTCGAACCCCGGTCCTGCCGTGTGAAGACCGGCGCCGCTATCGTATACACCACCGGGCCGCACCGGAGCCTGGCGAGCCTAATTCGCTGCACGATAGTGAGAACACCGTACAGCTCATAGAGCTCGTCATTGTCATTTTTGACCCCAGATAGGTGAAGTTTTGGACGACTTATCTGTACATCACCTCTGCGTAAATCGTAAACATGTTTTAAACGCTGACTTTAAAATTACTTTGGAAATGTTTGAGTTTGAGGAATCAGTTAAAACTTAAGCATTATTTAAATGAAATTAAAACACATTCCCAGACTTTTGCTAACAAGATAGTAGAACAGAATCGTCTGAAAAACTAAATCACACAGAAAAGTTTACTTAATTGACTCTAATTTTTTTTCAATTTGTGATTTTGATGTACAACATGTTGTAAAATTGTTCATTACAATACAAAGACTCTGTTAATTTAATTTGGTTTGATCTACGCAATTATCTTTTCCCGGCCTAAACGCCTGAAAGTATGCAATCGCTATTTTTGAGGAATTTTTATCAACATTATGGTACCTTTTGTACTAACTTTAGCTTGTGCCGAACATCTTGGATCTTGCTGAGCACTCAAACTGATTGACTACATAAAAAATAGCATTTTTTAAAGCAAATAGTATTTAAGAACATAATAACTTAGACTGAAGTTCAAGGTTCATTTGATGCACACATGAGAACCCACCTTAACTAGCATCAATTTTCAAATCAACAAAAACAACCTTCCTGTCCATTCTCCCAACAAAAAAAAAAAACGAGGCAAATGTTGTGCGCTATTTTCTTATGACGTAAATGTGTGCTTCGTTTAGTTTGCAATCGATCGAAATTTGAAAGACAACATATGCAGCTAAACGGTTAGTGTCTAAAATGCCCTTATCAAAAACACCGTACACTTGCTCATCCTCCTTGCTTTTTTGCATCGCGGACTTCACTGCACAATGTTTCCACCGGTCATATTCTTCACTGCATGAGTATGAGTTTTTCCCTGCATTCTCTGCCATCCCGGTTGCTAAATATAGCGACCAAGTTGCAGCGCGAGACCTTGGAGTGTCTTCTCCACCACGGAAACGTGCAGTGCAGTGAAGTGGTTTTTTTTTGCCTAGAAATAACCAACATTGAAGAACCGGCAGCATATAGCCATGTGGCAATCTACTGGTTGGTCCTTTCACTGGTAATATGTGTAGGCCTCCCAGTAGGCCCATTCGAGAAAATGTGCTCGTTGTGACTCGTTGCTTTCAAAAAGTATTGCGCCGAGTAAAAGTTGTGCTGTGGAACAGCCCAACAAAAAAAAAAAAACGAGGCAAATGTTGTGCGCTATTTTCTTATGACGTAAATGTGTGCTTCGTTTAGTTTGCAATCGATCGAAATTTGAAAGACAACATATGCAGCTAAACGGTTAGTGTCTAAAATGCCCTTATCAAAAACACCGTACACTTGCTCATCCTCCTTGCTTTTTTGCATCGCGGACTTCACTGCACAATGTTTCCACCGGTCATATTCTTCACTGCATGAGTATGAGTTTTTCCCTGCATTCTCTGCCATCCCGGTTGCTAAATATAGCGACCAAGTTGCAGCGCGAGACCTTGGAGTGTCTTCTCCACCACGGAAACGTGCAGTGCAGTGAAGTGGTTTTTTTTTGCCTAGAAATAACCAACATTGAAGAACTGGCAGCATATAGCCATGTGGCAATCTACTGGTTGGTCCTTTCACTGGTAATATGTGTAGGCCTCCCAGTAGGCCCATTCGAGAAAATGTGCTCGTTGTGACTCGTTGCTTTCAAAAAGTATTGCGCCGAGTAAAAGTTGTGCTGTGGAACAGTCTGGTGTAGGTATTCCGATGATATCCGTGTACTAGAACTTACCTTCCGTCCGTTCCATGGATTCCGAAGCCTAGGCAACTAGCCATACCATCCTACCGACGGCCATCAACGACAAACGGCAGCTCGACGTGGTATTGCCAAAGCGCGAAATCGAAATCCCTCCCGGTAGCTGGTCGCTAATGACGGTTCCGAACGCACCGTTTCGAACCGAAAAATCGAATCGCCCGGAAGCGCAACAACAAAAGGTATTTCTCGTTGGGAATGCGTCGATTTTTTTTATTGTTATCAAGAAGCCACGTTCGGTTGCTGGGCCGGTCGGTGGATGTCCTGGCACGTTGTGGAGAAGTTATTTCTCTTTTTGCATTGTTATTGGTTTCGTCTGATGTTGGCTGATATCGCAAAACGAATCTCTATCCCGGACGATGGGGCGAGTGTTTGTGTGTCTGCGTTGGTATGTGCACATTGTTGCTATTTGCTAAATGGGACTGAAGTCGATTTCGATTTCCTCGTTTCTACACACCGAGAAGCACTTCCCAAACCGAAAGTCATTTGCTGCTCAACCTCTCCTGCCAAAATGGGATGAAGTGAGCAAGATTTGGTATTTCGATGGTATTTTTGTTAGAGCAAAAATTTATAATCGTTCAATATTGGGTTTTAAATATTTTACACACGGTTGGTTCGTGGCCGCCGATGCCCGGCCATTCACGTATCCGCCAAGAACGGCTAGATAGTTACAATTCGGGATCGGGATTTTCCAATAATGGTCCCTCTCACTCTTAACGGGCCCGGGCCTTTTTGTCCACAATTTGTCCCCCAGCGTATCCTTATCGAGATGTAGAATATAGCTTGGTTTTTTTGGAGCTTACCCTCGCGTTGCTATGTTGTTGTACTGACGCTGAATATTAAATAGATGCGCCTGCGGGACCCAGCCTCTCAACCTACTCGGCCGGAAAGTCATCCGAAATAATGTTCGATAAATATTTCATAATGAGAACTCGAGGTTTCTACATTCCACTCGCAGGGACGTGGTGGGAAGCTAATTTGAATGAGTCTTTTATAGGAATCTTTTCCCTCCAGACTAAGCAATTGCACGAAAGTCTCGATAGAGAGAGAGAGAGAGCGAATGGCAATCGGCACATCGTAATGGGGAAATTTAATTAAATAAAAGAAAATAATTCCTCCCATATGCGGGACCTCACCGTCCTGACCAGCGATAGACTTAGTGCTAAATAATATACACCACAATGATCGGGGATCGCACTTCTTTTCCGTGTGAACAGGATTAACTTTATGTGCCAGAGTTTCAATTTAAATTTATGTAAATTGTGTTAGCGACAGTGTTTCGGATTTGAGCTACGCAGGCTTAACAAGGTGACTTCACGGTTTTTTTTTTTCATTTACGTTACCACCGATCGGCGATAATATTGGGAAAACTTTGGGCCCTGAAAAATATTGTAACCGGCGCGCTCTCTCTCTGTTGCTATCGGTATCTAAATATTCATGAGCCTAATCGAATTAACCCGCGAGGTAACGCGAAGAAATTTATTCAATTTCCCGTGTTCACGCACAAGTCCGGGCATGGGTGTCATCGGAATGGAGAAGCGCTCAAAAATTGCAAGCTTTTGGCAACTCCCCTATACGGCAACACGGAATATCACGGAATGGAATCATAGTCTACGTGGAGGGGCTCGTGTGTTTGGAGGATTGCATGTTTCTGTTTACACCATAAATTAAAATTGTCATAAATTACCCACCAGCCTTCCCTTACCCGGGGGGGATCAAGATGTCACCTTCATTGTACGCTTGGCGTGCTGTCAAGTCGAGTGGAAAGTAGAAAAAAGGAACACACACACACTCCCAGACACAAGTTCTGTTTGCTTTTGGGAATTTAGCAGAAGGTGCATGCAACTTCTTGTCACCGGTATTTGCAAAACACCGGTATCGGGAGTGGAGGATTTGCACTATTTGACATTACACGGCGCACGGTTCACGGTTTTGGTGTGGTTCGCGTGAATGGAAGCCCCAACGGATTCATCAATTCACACATGTGGGACCACGGCACGACATCCATAGGCCACGAAGCCTCCCCGGGTGTTCGAGGTGTCTCTGCCGTGCACACAACATCCTAGCCCCAGCCTCATTCGCATACAGGTTTGAGGTTCGGTATCGACAGGATGGGTAGGATTATGAGCGAGAGATCCTACCACGACCCGAAACGGGTCCCTCGGGGGTGGCGAGGGTTGATCCCCCGCTGGTGTGTGTGTTCCACTCGAGGGGTTAGGAGATAATCGATTTTTGAAATGTTTATGGTTGGGTAAACTGGGATTCAATACAGCGGGAAAGGTACTCTACCTCACTCGTAACGTACCTTCGGGGGCGTTGAATGGTGTTTTTATAGTTTGGCTGAGTCCTTTTGGAGATACAAAAAAATTGGAAATGATTTTTTTTTTGTTAGGTAAATTGAAATATAAGGCCACAAAGTCACTTCCTTTAATTATAACTCGAAATAAGACTTGCTATAAAAGTGATATAAATCGTGGAGGATTCTTCTAATCTCCCAATGTATCCTCTTCGTATCTTTTTAGGTTTCATTTCTAGAACCATTAATACTGCAACAACCCTTGTCAGCGGTTCCGACCATCGTCAACAATAACATACCGGCAAGCGCAACACTAACATCCGGCATTCCAGCGGGTGGTACCATCGGTCGTCCATCGCTTCCCTTAGTACCGTCGGCTTCCGGTCCATCACTGTGCCAGTCGCAAACGGTGCCGGATGCAGCGGCTACTGCTGCCGCCAACACTGTCGCTATCAAAACACTCGAAGAAATCTTCGACACAAATCGCAGCTATAAAGCTACCGGGAGACACCGTGCAAGGAGTCGTACCCGTCGTCCGGACAGTTGTTCGGAGGTGAAATATATAAATCAAAATTTTAGCTCCGGTAAGCAGTGTTTATACTTAGACGATTTGTAAGAAATATTGCTTACGATCTTTTACGAAACTACGCATTCCAGGTTCATCGGCACCGGTGTCCTCGGAAGAGGAGGACAACGACGAAGAAGAGGACGAGCTAAGTAAGATACCGGAGCTCAACTCGCCGGATAGTATTTCGGACGATTTGGTGCAGCCACTTCCACTGCGCCAAAGCCCGATCAAGACTACCGGTCCAGATACAGCCAAAAGAAATCCTTCCCCATACTACTATTCGGATCTACTGAAGAATAAACAGCGTGAAAAGGAAGGAATCGACCGTGAAGTTACTCAGGAAGGTGCTGATAGGGAAGAACCTGCTCCCAAGCCCACTACATCGTCACAAACACCCGGCGGCGTTGGCAACGCACGGCAAGGGCGTGAAGTTGGTGTACGCTACAAGAAGAGTAGCAGCTTAGACACCCCGGGAGCGGAGAAGGAAGTTTGCCTACCGAAGCGTTACTCCATCACAGAGGAAGGTGTGCGTATCATCCGGTGCGACTCACCGTCCACGACTACCTCGGACGATTCGGACTGTTCCGAATGTTGCAAGCGTCGGGCCTGGCATGCGCAAGCATTAGCCATCACACGTGCAAACTGTAACATTGGTCCACTGGTCGATGCTAGTTCGATGCCACCGCACCGTTTGCTAGGACCAGCGGCAGTCTGTGCCTGTGCTACGCCGGCCTTCGGCGACGATAACGATGAGCTCTTCCGTCCGCGAAGTATATTCTACGTGCACCAACCGGGCGCCGAAGACTGTGCCGACTGTGCGCTGAGCGCTGACCCTGCTGCCCTAGTGCCGAGCGCAGCCGTACCGGACGAGATGGCGAACGTGCGCACCCGCCAGATCTACGAGACGGCGTTCGATTCGAAGATTACCCGGTCGGACGATGATCTGGACGAGGTGGACCGTATCACGAACCAGAGCGTGCTGCTGCAGCTGACGAAGAGCAACAGCAGCAGCGCGAGCAATATGGTCTCCGGCCATAGTCGCAGCAAGCGGCTGGAGACGAAGCGCAACAAAGCTGCTTCCAGCAAAACGCCTTCCACTAGTCAGCCGGCACCGATCGGTGGGCCGGATGGTGAAGGGCCGGACGAGATTGCCAAAGCGGACCAGCTGTTGGCGCAAGACCTTCAGGAGAAGTTACAGATCGACAAACAAATGGACAATATCGCAAACGCAAACTCAACGTCTTCCTCACAGCTTCCCTTGCGGGGATACACCCCGTCCCCTCCCTCCACTGCGCCGCTTCCGATGAAGTTCCCCGGCAAGCATGAACGGTTCTTCATCAACAGCATCAAGAGTGCGCCGAATCTTCCCTCCTCGAACGCGGTTGCTCAGCATCCGCGGCTCAAGGACCTCCGGCTGGACATTCAGAACGTGCGCAACAATGAAGTTCCTTCCGGTAGCTGCGATGGCAGCATGAACGATGGTGCTCCTTTTAGCCATGGCAGCAAGGTGGGTGAACGGCCCAGATCAACGCTGTGCCTGGAGCCGGAGCGAGTGCTCGAGCTGAAGCGTGGTCACCGAACGTCACACCACCATCACGGTAAACAGTCGGCACACCAGCAACGGGGGCGCAATTTTTCTTCCACGGAAAGTATGGCCACATCCAGCAGTGGTGGTAGCATGGAGTCACTCAAGTCCAGCACCAGCGAGGGTAACCGAAGTACGTCCAGCTCGGACTCGCGCCATTCATCATCGCTTAGCTCACACAGTTCCGATTCGGGACCGTCGTTGGCGTTTCCGCTGCGTGTACCGGTAGCGGTGCACAACAAACTAAACATTCTGAGTCCCATCTCGGATAAATCGTCCCAGGAACCGGGATCCGAAACGTCGGACATCAACAATCGGAACAACAACTCCCACGAGCTGAAGCGTGGTCACCGAACGTCACACCACCATCACGGTAAACAGTCGGCACATCAGCAACGGGGGCGCAATTTTTCTTCCACGGAAAGTATGGCCACATCCAGCAGTGGTGGTAGCATGGAGTCACTCAAGTCCAGCACCAGCGAGGGTAACCGAAGTACGTCCAGCTCGGACTCGCGCCATTCATCATCGCTTAGCTCACACAGTTCCGATTCGGGAAACTTCATTCATTCGTATCCGCCGTAAAGCATCCAGATTTGATGCATTCATTTCCTCATCCTATTCCATCTCCCGAACCAGGAACCTTGCACATCTGGCAGTGTCACGTCGGTGGACGTGGGTGATTTACCCTTCGACATGCCGAAACTGAGGCGTCGTTTGCGATTGTCGCAAAATCAGCAGCATCAGCAGCAACAGCAGCAGCTGCTACAGCAACAGCAGCAGCAGCAGCAGCATCAGTTGCAACACCCATTCCCCAGCACTGCGTCTACGTCGGGCGGTATGTTGCTACAGACGAGCACCGAATCAAGCGGCCTCTCACAAGCCTCGTCCAGTCTGTCGATGCGAGACTCCGATAGCAAGCTGGCACTAGCTGGAGGTAAGTACGGTTCGTACAGATATCTGTCGCACCCCACGCCCGATGCTATCCGATTGCGGTTAGGTTAGTGATGTTTCAATCATCCTCCCCGCCTGGACGTACGCACAGTTGTCACTGAGCCGGTACGCATCGTGTACATTCATTTTAATAATTAATTTCCAGTCGAGGGATATCGAGTAACATCGATTTCATCTTGTAACACTTGGGATTGAGTACGTGTCGTTTGTTGGGCGCTGGAATCGTGCATCACCGAGCGCGAGGGGATGTCGAATCTTTGTAATGACCATTTCATTGCAGTTAGATTTAATAATTAATTTCCAGTCGAGGGATATCGAGTAACATCGATTTCATCTTGTAACACTTGGGATTGAGTACGTGTCGTTTGTTGGGCGCTGGAATCGTGCATCACCGAGCGCGAGGGGATGTCGAATCTTTGTAATGACCATTTCATTGCAGTTAGATAAATGGATGATATGTATGTTTACTTGCAACATTCGTCACGTACTACGTTCTTCCGTTCCGGTTTGGGTTGGTTTCGTGTTGAGAAGGGCGCATTTCGTAAACCGCCAGCACGGTAATTGATTTATGGTGCTGAAGGGCACACCTGCCACGTGTATGATCGATGCGTACAGGACGGGGGGGAAACAGGACATCGGAACGGAGCTCCATTAGCAGATAAGGGCCATGTAAACGGATTAAAAACGAGGTGGAATGTTTAATGGGAAGGAAACACTGGCTAATTTGCATCATTTTCGAGAGATGATGATGGTTTTACCGAATGTTTCACTACGTGCATATTACAACGAATATTTAAAGAAGGGCGATGTCTCTTGTAGGGAATATAGTATTTAGTCATATTACAAAAATGGACTAGTGGAAATTGGACCTATTCAAAAGTATTATTTGTTTGAATGGTGTTTGAATGAAAAAATCCCAGAATGTCGTTCATCAGCTTTCCAAGAATTTTCTGCGATTCCATGACAATTCTGAATGTTTTGTGCTGTTTTGGGGCTTGTTGTTGTGCTTAAAATGTCAAATTTGACTTTGTACACTTGAATTAAGTAAAATGTTTCGCTCATAACCTATGATAAACTATCAAAGTCATTGGTTAACACCATTCCGTTGCAGAAAACACAGGGACATTCATTTCCGATGACATGTTGCATTTATCAATTTTAGTAAATAACTCTCAAGAAATTAAAGATGATGACTCACCAAAATCGTATATGGACTGAGGTTGTTTTATGGAACGCAATTCTAATTTTTTTATTCAATTCTGATTGTACATTTCTAGTTCATTCCGAGTTTTAAATTAGCAGTAGCTCATTATACACAATTTAATTCCAGTCCCACCAGTCCCACCAGTTTTCTGGTCGTCAAATCTGGATTGAACTGCTTCACCTACGCGTTGACATGATAGTTGTTAACGCATTTTTTGTTAGACTTTTATCATCTATTCTAAAATTAATCTATTGGTTGTTGCTTGTCATGTACAAAAACTCATGACGCTACTGCTAAACCACGTAAGGATGCTCTGTCAAGTATAAAAGTATTTTTATTGAAGGCTTCATCAACGTAGGGTCGTAGCAAAATTAATTGATTCAAAAGTATCATCGAAACGTAACCATAACAAACACTTGTCACCCGAAGTCGTGCAATTCTTTGTACATATTTCCTACTTCATTCTCCATACACTTTTTGCAGCAGACATCTTTTTGCGTCACATTTTACTGTTATAAAATAGCCAATACTGCTGATCAAGCACAGTAATAGAATTCCATCTCCATAGCAAGAAATACAACTGCATCATGACACCACAATGAAATGAATTCCAATTCCGATTCCGGCAGATAGGACGAAAGCCCTGACGCTAGCAAAAGGCACGAAAGGCAACAACTTAATTAAGCTTCACAGCAGGAGAGCGTCCTATAGAAATTGAGAGATTTAGTTTTGGCTTTTACGTCCTAAACAGTACAGGCGGCACACAGGGTCACAACGTGCCTAACGGGACGCAATACAACAATGGGCTGCGTCCGTTGTCTCGTTGATGCTCGGCCGGAACCGGCTAGGATACAGCGTCCATAAATTATGCATCGAACCGCCTGTATCCGTGTTCGATAGAACGCCCCGACCAACTCGCAACATGTACACATGTCTACGTCGGCTTGTGGCGCAAAGGAATTAATTCAAATGTCCTCGTTGGCCGAGGGAAAGTTTTTCGAACCGTTATTTTCTCCCTGCGCTTTTCTCGCGAAGTTGACAAAGATTTGACAGTTGCTTTGAAAATGACCAATAGCCAGCGTAGCGTTGGGGGATATGTCCCTCGGTTGAAGTTACTCCAACCCTACCGGCAGCCAACGTTGCGATAAACAATCGTTTAGCACGTTGTTTGCAGACATGTTTAGCGCTGACCCTTGGCGCGCTGGTTGTTTGAGTGCACGCAGTTGGCTGTCCCATCGTCACCAAGAGCACCCATTTAGTATTCAACGTACAGCGACTGCACAAGTTTTGTGGTTTTTACGCCACGTTGCGTCTGACTCTTCTGGGGAGGGCGCAAGGCACAAGTTGTAGAGTGAAAAATGTTGTAAACATTATCGCTGTTTTCTATCCTCCTATCAGCAAACGTGCATCAGGGAACGTCCCATTGCACAATGGGCACAGCTAGGAATGAAATTCAAAAAATTAACTTAAATTATAAAGCTAAACTAAGGTGAGGTCCAAATATTAATTACCAGAACTCATTCTTTTCTGAAATTATAGTATTCAATGTCTCGAAATTGAGTACAAAATGATGGAATTGTACAACATTTGTAATTCACGTCAGGGTCCCTACACTAGCATTAAATAGTTTGCAGATTTGTGCCTCCACATATACCTAATAATTTAGTAGAATAATCAAGAAGGCTGAAGTCTAGACTGCCAACTGGCCACGAATCTCTGACCATAACTTCATATTTTGCATGTCCGATTTGACTTTCCAGACATCGCGTTCCATTCCTTCCCGGATAACGTTTTGATCCTCAGTGTAATGGACCTTCATCAAGAGACCTTACCCTGTATATAAGTGTATATCAGTACTTGGTTCTTTAGAATCCCGATGTACATTTCGAAACTTATTTTAACACCAGCTTTGATCAAATCCGTCGGCATCTCAAACCATTCGAAATTACTATGCGAAAACGCCAGCCGGGTTTTGATCACCTTCTCGGGGATATCCTTAAATTTGTCAGGTGAAATAATGAGACTTACACCTGTATTTGAAACAACATTGATACTCAGTAGATTCTTATTTGTTCTTTCATGCAATTTCCAGGAGAAGTACAGTGTGCAAGACTTCATCGATACTTCTCTGCATAACATTTTTCAAACATTCTTTGGCAATGTTGTGCTCGAACACTTTTTTTGGGCAAGCAAACTTTAAACAGACCCTTTTTATCAAATTTGACATACACTTCTTCTTCTTCTTCTTCTTCTTTCTTGGCCTAACGACCTCTTAGGTCATGCCTGCCATTTTTGGCTTACTACTTACTAGACTTATTGTAACCGCATAGTTGGATAGTCAGTCCTCACTATGGGGGAACGGCCCAGATGAGACTTAAACCCCGGTCCTGCCGTGTGGAGACCGGCGCCGCTGTCGCATCTACCACCGACTCGCCCTAGTTTGACATACAAATGGTTGTCGTACCTCTGCTTCCGGGCTTTCGTCGCTTAGGAAAGCCATCCAGTAAAGCCTTATCTGACGATGTCCTTGAATGTGATCCTCAGAGCAGCTCAGTCATAATCATATCTTCAGCATAAAGGGTCACAAACTTGCAATTAAAACAATTTGAATGTTTGGAACTTGTACTGATAATTACATACACATTAACAAACTAGTTGCCGACGAAATTTCACATTTAATTTATAATATTATTGAGCAATAGATATTATAATTCCTATAGTTGTTCGACAGTGTCCACTGTGCGTAGGAAGTAATTGTACAACAAGGCAACACAACAAAAGGAGTATGAGTAGTTGACGTGATGTATTTAGGCCGGTCGCTTCCGTTTTTTTTTTTGCTATCGTTCGTCCTCCATTATTGCTGCTGCAACATCGCTGCAGACGTAGATTTTTGCAACACTGACAGATTCACTCTCATTTCCCCCATTAAAACCGATACGACCCTTTGTTGTAAGAAGCCGCTGCATGTTTGCTACACGTGTGACACCGAACGGTAAACCGCGGAAACGACGACTGACCGCTGCCCATTTGCAAGCAGCGCAAGTAATTACCGCTTCACGAAACAAGCAATTGTGAATGTTTAATGTATTTTACCACGCCACGCTCGTCACCGGGCGCTGTTGGTTTAGCCCTGTTTTCGCAAACCCAGAAGTCTTCCTACGCTTCGCGATTCGCGAGAAGGGTGCAATCGGAGTGTGTGCGAGATATTTAAATCATGCTATCGAGCCACGTCGGCCACATATGTGAGTGTTTGTTAGGGGGAGAATAAATAATGAATTAATCAGTTAGAAAGTAATTGGTGTGTGGCGATGACGACGACGACGGCATGTTTGGAAAATTGTGGAAAACGCGTTCGCACATTCCAGTCACGTTCCAGGGGCAGGCATTTTTTTCTTGTTGTAGTTCTCCACAAACGACAGCAACGTTTATGGACGCTAGTTGAACGAACGCTTGTCTGACGGGTCCAACTGTTACCAGTTACCGCCCGTCGATGTCAAACAATAACAATCAGCATTAGCACCGATAATAACGATGAACTTGGCCAGCTGCTACTGTTGCCCCGTTGGATGGCATTGAGACGTCGGTTGATAACGAGCCCCAACGAATTGTCAACGAAGGGTGAACTGTAGGGTACAACAGACCGGCCCCCGGTTAGACAATTGCACGGATTATGCTAACCGAAGCATTAACGAGACAATGGCGCTTTCATGGTGCGCCGAGCGATGCCAATCTGGCCGTGATTGTAGCACTTTTCCATACCGAAGGCATTGTATTCTAATTGGAAAGTTCGGATTTTCGGCCACTAGTTTCCAAACTGATCACAATTTTACGGCTGGAGGCGTTTGCTGCTTGTGTGTACGAATCAGCTTTAAACTCATGCTCACTTTAAAGTTGTTTACTGATGTTTGTATAGTTTACTAATCCAAAAGCGTTTTACGTTGTCTCTTGTTACAGGTTTCTTCAAGCAGAGCTTAACGCTTAACTTAAACGAGTGTGGCAGTCGGCCACCGAAGAAGTTTGGCACACTGGATCTGGGCCTCAATCTTGGTGCGAACCGGCCAAACGTGGACCTCATCGATGCATCCATTCCACTCGATCGGCAAGGGTAAGGAAGACTGTCTTTTTACTGTCTCTTTACTGTGTTTTTACTGAGCTAGAACACTCGTCTTACGATGATACAATAGTTATAGTTATACAAAACATCCCCGGTAACATTTTAGAACGAAATAAGACCTTAATAGACCATAACTCGACGGTCCCTTAGTGGTGCTTTAGAAGCTCTCCCCCGTGATATTCGTAGCGCTAATAGACCAGAATCGATCTAGTCTCCATACACGGCGGTATAATATCATGTGTGTGTATGGAGATTAGATCGATTTCGGTCTATTAGCGCTACGAATGTTACGGGGGATTCCATCCATGTCTAAAACAAAGTCATTCTTAGAATAAACGACAGACGACGCTTGTAAAACATATCTTGTGGACTGTGAGCGCGTCATCACAATCGAACAGGAGACTTAATTTAATCAATATGTAACCAAGACTTAATAGTAAATAACTACCAAGCCCCTCATCAATAGCTAAAAATTGCTTCCATAAATCTTGAGACAGCTGATGATCAAGTGCTGAGGTGCGCTTGAATGGTTTATTTTTTATGAAAGCAGTTTTATTTTAATTGTCATCTAAAGTCCAAGAATCAAGTTGGGTATTTTGACAGAGACCAGTTCTACCTCTAAATTGTTCACTTCATCTTGAGATACATCCGTCCGAAGAGTTGATGGACGCTGATGGAAATTTCCTTAAAGCATTGGCGCACCATCGTTATAATTAAGGACTTGAACCATATAGATGAAATTTTACGCAGTATAGTTCGAATGAGTAGAGCTCCCTGCTTATCGTGGCATTTCTGGTGAGCTATTTCCAGTATATTTCGGGATCTACAGCCCTGGGTGTCTACAGAAAACTTTCTTCAACTCTCTACTACTAATTTCGTTGGAGAATGCATATTCAATCCTCAAACTCGATCCCAATATCTGGCAATCCAAACAATTGTTTAAAAAAAAACTAAATATAGAACTTTTGCAGCTTTTATATGTAAGTTTATTTGAATGATTAGTTAGAAAACAAATCTAGTCAAATATTAATAGAACCTAAATTAGAGTCCTTGCGGCGGCCCGGTATATACAATATACGATAGCGGCACCGGTCTCCACATGGCAGGACCCGGGGTTCGAATCTCGTCCGGACCGTCTCCCCGTACGCAGGGCTAACTTATCCAGCAGCTTCGGTTAAAACCAAGTCATAGAAAACTAGAAATAGCAGGCCAAGACCTACTGAGTTTGTAGTGCCAGAGAAGACGAAATGCTCGAACATTTCTCATGTACTAAAATAATTTTCAAATATTAAAAACTAATAAAATAGCAAGATCACAACACAATGTTGATGAGCTAACGTCTAAATAAGCACTATCCAACTTTAAGTGCAGACACCTAATGAAATAAATAATGTAAACAACATAATCGACTTCTTCTCGCTCTCGTGTTCGATCAGGAGATTTTGGCTCAAAATCACAGTATTCGTGTTTGCCGTGCTAGGTGATAGTAGTATGGAAAGAAGGCGATCGATAGTATATGTGATATATGATAGTTCTTCACGCTACCTTGCATATTAGTAACTGTCTCCCTCGCTCTCTCTTTCAATTGAAATTAGTATCGGAAGCTGGAATACTGCAGATCAACATACAAGAGCCGTTTATTATCAGGGCAAAATATTCAGTAGTGGTAGTGAGCGCGATCGTACAGAGAAAGAGAGAAAAAGTTGTCTCTTTCCTTCTACTTGTTAGTATTCGGTACCAGGCGTTCATGTAACACAACAGGTAACATTTACCTTAGCTTGCGTCCCTGGTAATTTAGATAGCTTACTCTTTTACTCCGGCGACCCGGTGGCCAAAGTGCTGCTTCGTTATTCTTCACACGGTAGTATCACCCGGACTTTCTTGCCGTACGTAAGGCTTATCAGGTAAAATCGAGGCTCAACGATACTTGTTGCAAGATTGCAAGCGATTCTTTGCCATTTTACAAACACAGAAAACAATTTAAAATCATAACAGATTTAATAACAAAAATTCATCGTTCTTATTCTTCTCTCTTTCTCACACGTCGTTTCAGCTGGTACCATGGTTCCATCAGCCGGATCGATGCCGAAAAAATCCTGCGACCACTGTCGGAGGGAAGCTTCCTGGTGCGAAACAGTGAATCAACACGCCAGGATTATTCACTCACTTTAAAGGACGTATGCGTATTGCGCTTATCATGTCCCTTCAAGCTCTTCCACTAATTCACATCATTTTTTGGTTTGTTTTAGGAGCGCCAAAGGCTTCATGCACATGCGGATACAGCGCGATGCCGACTCGGGCCAGTTCATACTCGGCCAGTTTAGCCGACCATTTCCAACGATACCGGACATGATTAGGCACTTCTGTTTGAATCGCTTACCGGTTCGTGGTGCCGAGCACATGTGTCTTCTCGAACCCGTCATTGCGCAAATCCTCTGAGCTAGAGCCCTATAAGGAGCCGCCTAGGGTTGTGCGCAAACGGCTCAAACTTAAAGTTTAGCGAGAACACAATGGCGAACGGGTTTGGAACGATTTGCTACTAGCATTAAGAAACAAGTCAATGACACGGCACCCCACAACAAAGTGTAACGTTTTTGTTAGCGAGATTGCGTAGGATTTAGGCGTACAGATGAAAATGTGCAACCCCGCATAAGAAACACACCGTTGAAGGGGATGCATTTTGCATACCTTTGGCTCCCATTTTTAACGAGACTCACACAGGTAAACGGGAGCTCATTTTTAACAGCTCCTCTTGTGTGTGTGTGCATTTTTGTTTTGTTTTGTCAAACAGTTGCCCATAGACGGTAGCAGCCTTGGTGCTGAATGCAGCAAATAGTAGACGCGTAAACCTCACAAACCCCATCTCCATATAGCCTTCCACCAAGGAAAGGAGATCAGCTATAATTTTGCCATAATTTAGGGACGTTCTCATGCAGTAGTTAACACACATCAGCTAGTAACAGCAACAGACAAGAGCGGGGGGAGAAAAAACAAGCGGTAGTACACTTGACTAGCAGACTAGCCGATAAACGCTCTCTCACAGGCATTTTCTTCTGGGTTTTAAGGGTTGTGCGGGTACAGATTTGCAGGGTTAGAATGTTTGTGTTTCTGTCTAATTTTTCATTGGTGACAATAATTGTTTTGTTCGCAGCAAAGCAACGGATGCGAGAAAGGAAGGATAAGGGCTAGGAAGCATAAATAGAGCGAAAGATTAAGGTATAAACGATGTAGAGACAGGTGTTGGTAGAAATGTCGTTTCAAATGTTGTGATACAAAGAGGTGTGCGTGTGTATGTGTGCGGTAATATCGTTTTGTTGACAAAAAGAAAAAGAACTCACTGGTTTCCTTCACATTCACGTTAAGATATAGGTTTTTCGCTGTACCTTTTGTCCCACCCTGTATCAGTTCCAAATGGTCGAACGAACGAGGGACGTTGATTAGAGAAGAGTGTATGTAGATGTGGAAGAGGTTTGGTGGTGCAGAGAGAGTGAAAGATTTACTTTAAATAAGCATTAAACGAAGCTCTAAATGTAAGCGAGTAGACCGAAGCGAAGCGGTTTCGGATGGGGCTCGACACTCGACACGTAAGTGGGTTTTGGGAAAAAAAACGAATGCCAAACACGAATGACGACGGAACTCTTTTACTTTCCTTGCGGTGCATTACACACATTAGTACGTTGGTTAGTCTGTATCGATTCACGACGCAATATACGAGTGCAATACCAAAACAATTAAGAGCGTAATTATGTGAGCGTAACGAGAATGGAGGGGGGCACCCACTCCTGCTGTCGGCTAGTTGTGGTAGTGATAGATGAGATACGTTTTGTGTATTAATCCGGGGTAGCCACCTACTACTACTAACTACTATGTAGCGAGCATTTGTTTTGGAGAGTGTACGACCCTAGCAATCGGTGTGTTATCAAACACAAACAAAATTTTATCAAACACACACACACACATCCGTTACTAATCGTTTAGATTTGATTCCCGGTGGTATGAAGCACAAAAACACTTCACCATTATTACATTCTTCCGAAAAAGAAAATCCATTCCCCCATTGCCCTTTGTGTGCAAAATTATGACACACTTCCGTTTACCCCAATTGGAACTATTGATTGGTTTTACTATACAGTAAAAAAACAAACAAAAAACACACCCAATACTCTTCTAGTAGATGCTGAAAAAGGCGAGAAAAAAAACCAAAGCGCAAAAAGGCGAATGATGTATTCCTACTGTAATAGACATTATTGCGTAAGGTGATAGTGACGTATATAATTTACCTACCCTTAATATGCATTATTATAGGTTCAGTGGTGAAGCCAAACCCCGATCCAGACACTGTTCATCGCACGGAAGTCTCACACGGAACAATGTCTCCGGCTCTCCCACTCTCTCTCTCTTTATCTCATTTCCACATATTAACAATCACGTAGTGATGAAAAAAAGGCTATTATAGACATTGGATAAAATATATTATGAAAATATTTAAACATTTAAAACAGGTTTTTATGTGTGTTTTTATTTTACTTACAAAAATGTATCCGAAAATATTGCGTTAATATCATATTTATTATTTTAATTGTGCTCAAAAAGGTTTATTTAAATAAAAATAATGTTTGAAAGAATTTTTCAAATGGAGGCGCCTAATGCGGCTGGAGAATTTTTTTTTTTCAAATCGATTCGAATCGAAACGATTCTCCCAGCAAAACGGTCAAATTTTCGATTTTTGTTAACAAGAGAACATGAATCCCAGGAGGTAGCATCTAGCCGCAGCTGGTACCGGGCGTAAAGCTAGTCGACCTTTTCTAACGCAAGTAGAAGACGGTTACTAAAGCTTCTCGCTCTCTCTACCGCCAAAGCCTGCTGATACCAGGAGATCATACTAAACAAGAGGTAGTATGCATCTTTACCATGGTTTAGCTAATGTACTCTTTCTTTCGCATGTGAAATTCTCGCAGGACGATCGTCTTGCTCTCTCTATCAATGAGGGGAAGTTGAACGTTAGTGTGCGTGTGAATACATCGGTGTACTCTTTCTTTCCGATAGATGAAATGGTTGTCGCTCTTTCTTTCACGAATAAAATACGCCGTGGATGATCTTTCCCCTGATCGTTATGCTTGAGGGGAAGGTGAGCGATAGTGTACGTGAGTTTTGATAAGAAGGATCAAATTAGTTTTCTCTTTTCTTTCTACTCATTAGACACTATCTCTTGCTGTCACAAAACTTGGACAGGGGTCGGCAAGCTTTTCTCGAAAAAGACAGATGATAAAAAATGAAACTAAAACTTGGCTCTATGCACATTTAGTGCTTTTTTTAGAGCATTTTTTAAGGCTTTGTGTGTCCTGTGTGCTTAAAATCCAGAGCACCTTTTATGTCATACTTGAACACTATTTAACATTAATTAACAGCAAAATTGCAAGGTGTTATGTTGACTAGATCTTGCGTTCTTTGGGAGACCAAACAGCATAACTTTTTTTTTGTGAGTCTGATAAAATCAGCTGACATACTTAGCCGGACTTTGTCGATCCCTGGTTGAGGAGGCTGTAGTATTGGAGGGGAAGTGAGCAATTGAAATGACGATATCGTCTCATCTCATAAAATCAGTCGGTTTTCAATTCTCGGACACCAAGAGAACATGTAAAGCAGAAGGTAGCATTTAACTTCCAGATGGTTAAGCTATCTTGCTCTTTCTTTCGCATGTAAAATTCGCCTAATGTGATCTCTCGATCTCACTACCAATGAGGGGAAGTTGATCAGTAGTGTGCGTGTGGTTACTTAACGTTAGTTACAGTAGTGTCCGAGTAGTGTATTCCTTCTTATTTATAGTTTTGATAGCTCTCTCTCTTTCTTTCCCATCCATAGGGTACACCACGAAGATCATCCATGACTACTGAGGGAAACGATGATCGGTAGTGTATGTGAGTTTTGATTAGAAGAATTATAGTAGTTTTCGCTTTTCTCTTCCTATCTCAAAGCAAGGCAGCTGTTTCGGGCAGGGGTCGGCAAGCAAGGAAAGTGAGCAATGACACGATGATACTGTCTCATCCCGATAAATCATTCGATTTCTTCGACACTAAGAGAACATGTAAAACAGAAGGTAGGTATTTATCTTCGGCATGATAAAACTATCTTGCTCTTTCTTTCGTACTTGGAATTCGCCCAGGATGATCTTGTTGATCTCACTAACAATTAAGGAGAAGTAGTGTGCGTATGGTTACTTAGCAGAAGTTAAGTACGATAGTGTTCATGTGATTTCACACAAATCATCTTTCCCTTTCTTATCGATAGTTTTGATAGTTCCTTCTCCCCTTATTACTGATGGAAAGGTAATCGGTAGTGTGTGTAAGTTTGAAAGACAAGGATTAAATCGGTCAGTATCTCTTTCTCTCGCATATACACTAAAAGGATGAGTATTTTATAGCTCTGAAGGGGAAAAATGACACAGTCAAGCGAATGTGATCAGCAGTGTTGGTAAGTCCGGTTGGAAGAAAAAGCTTTAACTTTCTCTTTCTAACTACTATCTCCGATACTTATTGTACTGTCCCATTTCACTAAAAATCGGGCAATTTGTAACTCACGGAGCCTAAGAGAACATGAAATGCAGGAGGTAGTATTGATCTAAGCTGCAAATGGTAGCTGATCGCTCACTCAACCACGTTTGCAGAAAAGTGATCGATATCGTTGTGCTGTTTGCTGTTTGAGTGCAGAAAGTTCAATATTCGCATCAAACGAGACTCCGGGACTCAGATTATTTCATTAGTCAGTTTAATTTTATTTTTTTAAAATGAGTAAATATATAGCAAATTACGGAAGATTTCATAATGTGTTTAAGCTTTCAGGGTCAGGTCCGCTGATTCTTTATTCACGTTGAACCAATCTTGCGACTTATTTGACGTTTCTAATAAGGAGAGATGCCACAATTGGTTTTTGAAATATGGCTCTAAATTTATTTCAAATGTTTGGGAAGATGTTTTTAGATCATTTAAACATTTGTTCTTTAGCTATAAGACGCTGCTATAAGCTATGTTTTTGACCATTTAATCCAAGTTTGGTAGTTTATATAAATCAAGTACTGGGCGCCTCCAGCCTTACACGTCATGTACTAGAAAAATCGCCAGCTTCTATTGGTATTCGCCGCTTTTACAAGAATCATATATACAAAATATGTATATTGTTCGTAAAAATGAGAACAATAAGTTCTTGAAACCGAGAAGCAGCATCTTTAGGTGCTTTTTCCCCACATTTTTTCCAATGACATCAAACATTTTGTGGAAAAGGCTATAAAGTTTATAAACTTCTTAAAACTGAAGTCAATAATATGAAGATCAATGTCAACACATCGATTTTATGACACATTTTACATGCTTGTCTCTCTCGAAAGCACACTAAGGAAATGCTTAAGTTAAGTAAAAAGATGCACATTATAAAATTAAAATAATTCAATGTTCACTCCCCTGTAGTTTTAAATAATTTTACCCAAGTCATATACAAACACCACCGTATTGAGGAGCAGCCAGGCTTTCTGCACCTATTCGTAACACACTCCAAATGCGGTACCAACCGACCGTTATCAGTTTATAGCTTGATTGTAAACAATACCTACTATCATGCTACCAGCCTCCAGCACTCGAATGAAACCGCCCCATAAAGCGTCTTACGAGAAACAGCACAGTCACTTTAATCCATTCAAACGACAAACAGTTCCAACTGGTCCATCAACCCAACCGGTCGTGCCTTTCGCTATCTGCTAAGCGCTCTCGTTCAAGCCAAGCCTGCAATGGCGCTAGTATCAGTGCGTGATTACGAGCAACGAGCGCACGAAATCATCCCCCGGAATGCCCTGGACTACTATCGGAGTGGTGCCGGTGACGAACTGTCGCTCCACCTGAATCGAACCGGTTTCGATCGACTACGGATCCGGCCCCGGATGTTGCAGGGTGGCGCCACACGGGACCTTACCTGTACCGTGTTTGGCGAACGGTTCGCACTGCCAATTGCCATCTCTCCTACGGCGATGCAACGAATGGCACATCCGGAGGGTGAGGTAGCTAACGCAAGGGCAGCCGCCAGCAGACAGGTTCTCTTCACACTGAGCACCATCAGCACAAGCTCGATCGAGGAGGTGGCAAATGCAACGCCAAACGCGCCAAAGTGGTTCCAGCTGTACATCTATCGCGATCGGCAGCTGACGGAGGGTTTGGTGCGCCGGGCCGAAAAGGCCGGTTATCGTGCGATCGTGTTGACGGTGGATGCACCCCTGTTTGGGCTGCGACGGGCCGATATGCGCAACAAGTTTTCTCTGCCACCCCACCTGACGTAAGTTCAATTTGCGTATTAAGTGGTTCGTGTGATAGGACAGTGCGAGATAACTAGGAGCTAAAATCTAAAGCAGATGAGCTATGAGCTATGAACTTCTATGGCCTAAGCCATGCTAAGTGCATGGAAATGACAAACTCTTGAGACTTTTTATCTAGACTTTGCCAAACTTATCTTCTTATTGTAAACATTACACATCAAATTAATTTAATAAAAGGCCTGTAGTTAAACTCCAAAAGGAAAAAGTGAAGCCTGTGGTGAAAGTAGTGCAAGTAGTGACGCCTCATTGGCGCACTATTTGATGTCGTTTATGAAATAACTAGTAGAAGATGGTTCTCCAGGGTAATTACAGAGTGATCATCGCCAGATCTACAGTTTCAAGGAATCCCAACTTACCTTCTGAGATGTCGATTGTCGCAGACCAGTCAGAACTACGTACACATAAGCGATGGGAAGGGACATATAAAGAGATAGCTGCCAGAAGGGCGGGGAGATCACTGTAATATCATTTTTACAAATCTAATCACACAACATTCGACGAATTGTGTAGCTTCAATTAAATCAAGATCTACTTAGAACCGGGATACAGGACAATAATCATTCTAGCATCCCTGATAAACGGATTCAAATGATTGCTGACAGTTCTTGTGTTGATTTGAAATCGATTACCCCCAAACTATTGATACCTAACTGGCCCTATATAGTCATGAAAAAGGACTCTGACGACCCTGTTTTCAAACAAATTCTGAATAATCTTGAGGTTCGTAGCTATTACATAGCCGGCATAACCTAGCAGACTAAGGAGAGCTAACCGTAACAAGATTTGAAAAAAAGAGAGACAAGTTACAGAAATTTGATGACAACCTATCCCACCGACTACACTTTATCACTAACCCGACTGGCTTTCACAGGATGGCAAATTTCGTTGGGAAAGCCTCGAACATTCGCAGCCAGGGAGGCTCAGGCATCAATGAGTACATCGCCGAACAGCTGGATCCCACACTGTCCTGGGATGATGTGAAGTGGCTGCTCGGCTTCACCAAACTGCCCGTCATCGTAAAAGGCATTCTAACGCGCGAGGACGCCATCATTGCGGTGGACCTAGGCGTCCAAGGCATATTCGTATCGAACCATGGTGCACGGCAACTGGATTCCGTTCCCGCATCGGTTAGTATCAGTTCGGTACACTTCGTTTCTGGCACATCAGTAGCTTACTCTTCTACGTTTCTAACTACAGATTGAAGCATTACCGGAAATTGTGGCCGCCGTTGGTGATCGGGTGGAAATATTTCTCGATGGAGGCATCACCCAAGGAACGGATGTCTTTAAAGCGCTAGCGCTCGGAGCGCGTATGGTATTCTTCGGTCGGCCCGCACTCTGGGGATTGGCAGTCAATGGACAAGCGGGCGTTGAGCACGTGTTGGACATATTGCGCAACGAGTTGGATCTTACCATGGCCCTTGCCGGCTGCAAAACGCTTGCAGACATTACAAAGGACTATGTGGTACATGAAAATTATTACAGTAAGCTTTAATACACTAAGTACGATGTTACAGTACTTCTTTCTACCCACATTTTTGTACTGAAAGTAGTTAACATAAACAAAAAATTAAAATAATATGACGGATTTGTAACGTAAAAAATGTTTAGTCAGACTTCTACAACATCCGAATGCTTAAACGCTATTTAAATGCATTTAAAGTCATTGTTTCATTCTCTTCTTTTTTCGAATGCTATTCATCTCGATTGCAAACAATCGTTTTGTTTATTTTACTATTTTTATTTCGTTTTTTGTGTGATTTTTGTTTTTGTCTCGTTTTGGTAATAATTTGAGTAGTTCTGAAAATCTGTGTGTATAGTTTTGCATTATTTTTTTTTGCCTTTTGCCTTATAGTTTTGTGATGCAATCGTGTTTACCGTATGGCTGTTGTTGTGTAGTTGTAGTTGAGTTTGGCTGTCTGTGTTTCACTGATTCGGTAGTTTCATTAGTTAGCTTACTTAGGATTCTAATATTATTTAAATTTAAAGAGTATATGCTTATTAGTGAAATTTACGTTTCATCTTTTCGTTCTTGTGTGTGTGTGTTTTCAATTACTAGTCACCAAATGCGTTCGATTCTGTTTTAGCTGTTCGTTCGAATCGTCTCATTCTTGTTTTGCATTACCCACCATACACACACATTCTGTTCTAAGCCTGTTCCTGTTTGACCAATATCAAGCAAGCAATTATCAATCACTACATTTAATGGGTAATGTTGCTGAAATTTGTTATTTTCTGGGTTCGTTTTTTTCCTGCCCTTTCACTCCCTCTTTCTAGTGAACAGTGATTGTTCGTGTATGATTTTACGCTTAATTTGCTCTTGGTTTTTCTCTTTCTGTTTGGTGATCTTTCACAAATCGAAGTTTTGCATCAGCTTATCAAGTTCTTAAACATAGTTTCACACACCTTTCCATAAGTGATTACATTGATTACATGTTTTGCGAGCTTATCATAGGGATTATACTACAGAGCTTGTTAATTTTTTGTTTTTTTTTTCTTCCAAGAATTACTTGTCTTGCGTATTGTGTGAGAGAGACCTTTCGGTAAAGATATTGCGCGCATCTAAAGTTTATTCGGTACGGTTTTTGTAAAGAAGAAGCTGACAAAGTTGTGGAAATCATAATCAGTTTTCTGTTAAAGCAAACACAACACTGCACCCCTAATTGTCGTTCCATTGCCAAATAGTGTAAATAAATGCAATTTGGTTGATTTTTTTGTTTTGTGTCTCGCCAACATTCTCACTACCTTACGATCCCGCTAAATATTATTCATATATTACGAAGCAGTTAATTCGTATCAATGCTCTGCTATTATTTGGTTTGTACAACAATTGTTGCATAATTTTGATTAATTTTTCATTTGTCCGTTATGCGTAACACAACTGGAATTTGCGTTTGCGGTGTTTTGGAGAATCGGTATAATAACTGTCGATAGATACATTGATTAAAATAGTGCGTTCAATACAAAACCGTATTAAAAGCTCTAAAAAAAAAAACCAAAAAGAAATACACAAAAATTATGGCACTTAACTTAACCCCTTATACGTTGAATCGAGTAAAGGAAAAGAAAATAAACAAAAAAAGATACTGAAAGCACACCGTGTTTGAGTGCTAATTTTGAACAATGCTGGAAGAAAATGACTAGAAGCTGATTTCAATTTTCATTGTTCAGTAAACTGATGTGCAGAAGAACTCCGATTTTAAAATAAGTCGCATTTTCGTTCGTACACAAAACGGCAACGGATAAAAAGAACGTATGTATCTTAATCAATCGCAATCCGATTTGTTACTTTCGTTTTCGTCAAACATTTATGCACCTGTAACTGTGCCGTATCTGCATGCATTTGTGTTGATTATACTTTTTTACTCACTACCACTAATTTGGTTTAAATCTGCCTTATCGATTTATCATTTCGTTATGCGGGATTTCAAGGGTGGGGGCGGGGGAGTAGTAGTAATGACTAAGTTTGCTATTTTGTTTGTTTGTTTGTTTTCATTTTTTTCTTTTAACTGCATTATGTACGTCACACTGATACGGTTTAGTTTTATAAGTTGAGGAGAAAACACGACATGTACTTGAAAGTTACACATTTCTAGCCCTTTTTTCTTCCGTTTACTTTTGTCTAAAAAAACCCTTCCCATTGAATCTGTCGCACAACAACAGTGCTATTGGTGTGTCTCTGACTGTCTGTCACCGACAGATAGATGGCGGGAAAATAGTAATTAAGCGGCTATTTGAGTGGTTACATGTTACTTCTGGCTGGTTGTCCTACCTTCGTATCTTCCACTCTGACAACTCATCAACTGTTGATGAACATTATTGTTGTAAAAATAAAGCCTTTTAAACCATAAATGCAAACAGTATTGCCGATAGCGTTTTACACAAAACCACACATACAGACGATAAGATGATGGGGCAAAGGGCCAATACTTTACAGAGCTTTCTACCGGGCGACTGAAGCAACCTCCGTCAGCCATAAAACCCGCTCCAAAATCGAAGGAGAGTACCCGTCGTTCTACACCTGCTCCTTTTTGTTTTTTACTAGATCACCTCTGGGATATAAAAAAGTACCATTTAATTACTTGTGAGAGACATGTACGAGAGCGAAAAAAAAACTACCAATATTCGATAGTGCAAATAGGCCCACAGGAAAAAACCCAATAAGTCGATTCGCAATAGATTGAGCAAACATCGTGCCGCCATTGCGCTTCGCGGTTGTCATTCATGAGTGAGTGTGGTGGTAACACAACCGTAACAATCCGAAAGCGACCGCGGCAACGACCGCGTGGCGTGTCCAATTTGTTTAAAACCTAGCTACCGTTTGGATTTTGTTTTGGTGTGTGTGTGTGTGCGTGAGTATTTTGTTCATTATAAAAGCTTTACGAAGCTTTTCGTTATAAAAAAAAAACGGACGAAAAATAAACACACACGAAGCTTCACAATTCTTGTTACGCAAATGGCATGTGCGATTGGGGCAAAGTCGGAAGAATCGGGGACATATACACACACTAAACGAAGGCAGAGGTTCTCTCCCGTTATGTTTTCTTTACGCATTATTACTACTCCCAATTGGAAACTCCTGTTACCGATTCCTGCT
>KZ061617.1:283375-308856 GCA_002091835.1 Anopheles maculatus | reverse complement strand
TCCTGCTGCCATCCCCCGGTAGACGTTCTAGTACGCACGCAAATGAACAAACCATTGTTGGCAGCCTATGGACAAATAGTGGCATCTCGTCGCAGTACCGCCGAGAGCCTGCATCGTTTTTCCTTCTGTTTTTTTGTTTTCGCATACACATTTGTTCTTCCTTCAGACACGCTATACGCACAGTTGTTCAGACTCTTAATACATTACAAATTACTCTCTGCTGCACTACACACTAGTTTCCCCTGGACAGTAGTAATGATTCAGCAGTTCCGCTTTGTTGTCCACATATATGTTCATTTTAGCATGGTGATGCATTAAAAAGGAGATGGGTGCAAACGTGCAGGTTGATTTTGAGTTGATTTTTGTGTGTATTATTTCAAGAAAAGTTAGTCATCAATTAAAGCTTCCCCGGGCCTTCTGTCAGCATTGTGTTTCGGTAGGTCGTTATTCTTTAAAAAGGAAGAAAGTGCATTCATATAAGAGCTTCACAAAATTACCGGCATTGGAAGAAATCTTGCCAAACATTCGAACAAAATGATGTTTGGCTCATAGTTGCTTGTATACTATAGTTTAAATTACTGGTGGACAATTACTGGTTCTCCTGTAAGGGTAACGTACTATTTATCTGCTGTAATTTTTATAAGTTTTAGTCAAATGGATCGCATTTTCTTCTCCTAGTAAATGCACAACGTTTCACACAGCTGACCAGGGTACATAGTCTAGATAAAAGGGGGGGATTAAATACTAGTTTCTATATAGTCGTAAAAGTGTTAGACTTGCGCAGGCTCTCTGCTATCGTTTGGTGACTCAAAAGTGTGCGCACTGTTGTATTACACATAAGCTAACTTATAAACAAAATTTTGTTTCCCTTTCCATTTTTGGTTGGCTTGCTTAACTCAATCAATATTAATATCAATGCGAAGTAAAATCGGTTTCATAATATTAGTAGTCATATAACTAAAATATGCACAACGAACGTAAGGACCACACTGCAATCGCTTCTACCGGTGTTCGCCGGTAACGACGCGCCTGATGATTATGCTGAAACCATCCCACATGAACGCAAAAGGACAATGAACACATACACATCCACACACACACAGCTAGAGAGAAGAAATTATGTTCATGGTACGGTGTCGTACTGATTAGCCAAGCACACTAAAGATGTTGCTGATACAAATCAAAACCAAACGAATGCGCTAAATTCGTAAGTGTGTGTGTGTGAGTGGCTGTCCATTTTTTGTTGCGCTTTGTTGATGGTGCCGTCTATCCTCGTTACCGACCTGTGCAAAATCACACCCTCACATATTTGATCGCAGCATCATACTCTTCTTGGGAGGGTACAATACCACCACCTTCAGCTACATGCATCGTACTTGCCCCTTTAATCAACGATCACTAGTTGATGAGGTTGTTGAAGAGTGTGCGGTGACGCAGGTGTGGAATTGGCTGGCTTACAGATTACACTGCCATAGTATCGTAGGCTGTGAGTCCTGTGCTACCGGAGGCTGCTGTTTGTTTGGTGTACTTGGGTTTGACTTCGTTTCTGTGGTCGGAAAGAGATAGAGAGCAGGGAGGAAAAAATGCAATGCAAAATGTATGTTAGTATTAGTTTAGGTCGAAATACATTTAAGCCTCCGAATTATGTACTGCAAACGGAGTTAAGATTCTTTTTCTTTGCAGTTGGCATTTTTTGTACAACTTACGATGTGCTCAATCAACGCTCAAGGATTATTTTCTCTGCTCTGATACTTATTTCAACAGAGGTGTATTGTACAATTTGTATTACAAACAACATTCGTGTATTAAATAGTCACCTCATCAGTGAACTATTTTTGTGGAAGGCTTCCTGTCTTGGTTCGAATGAACTTAAACATTTAAATAATTACAAAAAAGCATTAAATCGTACACTAGCAATTATTGAAACAATGCATCTATCTGTGCTATAAATTTGTGTTTTGTTCATGAATTAGCACTGGTAATATTTACAAGAAACCGGAAACAACAGGAAATTTAAAACAATCAATAAATTATCATAATAAATGCTTCAAGGCAAACGATTGTAGAAACAAAAAAAGATATACAATAAATAATTTCGTTCCTATAAAACTATTCACCATTCTTTAAACGTTTAAATTAAAATGTGAGGTTTTCCATAAAATTTCCTCCAATACTTACGCAATTAGTGACAAATGAAGGACCTCCAATATTTAAGCCTAACGCACCATGATTCTATTATTTCATTTTACATTATGAATTACGACAAAAAAAGAAACTAACACATGTAATCTTTTCGTTTGGAAAACAGGAAAACAATAAAACCATGGCCATGCACTGTAAAAGCACTAACAAATCCACACCACACATTTAAATTTAATTGAAAAAAAAATTGTTCTAACTACACATAAAAAACCACACAACAACCCTCCCCCAAACATAAAACACATAATTACCTTTTCAATAATTTCTCTGTTTCGTCACCATTTATAGCATCGTTGGATTTCGATGAAGCTGTTTTGATTTAATAACATGGTTTTTGTTTACAAAGACGAATACATTTGGACGTGGACAGAAAACAAGAAAAAGAAAGAAAGAAAAATCATAACATGAATAATGAAGAGATTTAAAAACGATAAATTCTGTTAGTAGTTTTAAAAACGTATGAGACTCATGACGATATGATATGACTGTGGAATGCCATATAATATGTTAGAGGCTGATTAAGGGATACCAACAAATAATAAAGTATCATCGAATAAATTCAGCGTAGGAGTTAGATAGAGAATAAAACTTATCGGCTAACACACACATCATTATGCATTATTGTGGCTACACATGAAACGCAAATGCATGCAAGAAAGGGGATGCAATTAAAAACATAATCGCTAGTTGGAGGAATGTTAACACTGCAATAGATACACATGAGGACATGAACATGAAACGAGATGATTGAAATGAAAATATAATGCCTTCAACAGATGACTTAGTACGTATACGATTGATCTTATCTGATTTTACTGCATATTACTGCACATTACTGTTCACAGTGTTACTTTCCCGCAATGAATTCTTTTAAATTTTTCTTCATCTTGGTTGTATGACTTGCTAAGTTATATTGGCCATTTAATGGTTTACTATGCTTATTTATACTATGTAGTTCAATGGTTCATCCACACTACGAGGTAATAGAACGTTCCGGATGAGTATCAACCGGTCCATCTAATTAATCCATTGAAATAAAAACAAATCGCATTGAATGACACATACCCTTTATGAAGTGTATTTGTACATTACTTGTATTCATTTGTTCATCGAAATCACAAAACTAATTTTGTGGAAAATACATAATATTTAGCAGAGAACGTATATTCAGTATATGTATGTCAAACACACATCTATAACATAATTCAACCATAAATTAAGCAGCTTTAAGCCATAAGTCTAGAAACTTCATTTAAACAGTCTCTACCTCCCCCTCGAAACAGAAGGTTTGCTTAAAACTCTTCGAAAATATTTAAAAAGCTAATGCACATAACAGGAAAAGGAGATGAATATGGTGTGACGATACGCTGTTGATTCATACACGTACGATCGAGCATGGTTTGCTATCAGATTGTTTGCTAACTGCTAAGAATGAATGTGAGTAATGATCGACAAATGCAGCATGTATGAGCACAAAGTGTTATGAACGATACGGTCGACTGAGATCATGAGGGAAGTATGCATACTGAACTGGTGAAATGGTATTGCAGGCAAAACTAATACGCCGGCAACTCACCCTCAGATGGTTCTGCAATAGTGCCACCAATATGAAGTTGCAAATCGATATCACATAGCAATACAAGTCGATTGGAAATGTAGGATCAGTGGTAATTTTTGTTGTCCAAAAACCCGGCCAAAAAAGATATAGAAAAGTGAAACGGAGCTAGCGTTAGCGAACTGCCTCTGAATGCTAAATTTCAAATCGGTGCATTACATCCTTGCTCACATTCGTTCTTCAACGCTTAACGGTCTCGCGTTCGGTTCCTGGAAAAGATGCTCGCCATTCTCTACTCACCTCCATAGTTCCCACGTGGACCATTATCGCGGTCGCATTCAGCTTCGGAGATCTCGTTGCTTTCTTTGGAATCGTTAAACGACGAGTTGCTCGTATCGTGGTTGCGTGGTGGCGGTGGTGGTGGTTCGGGCGAACCTACGCTACGACGTCCAACCGATCCTCGGGAGCCATAGTGTTCATAGGGAGTGCCATAGTTGCCACCGTACTGCGAACCGTACTGATCATCTTCCGGAGCACAGTTGGCTGGATCGTCGTACTCGGGTCCTGGGCCACAGTACAGCGAACCGCCCTGAGAATTGATGCGTGTGTAACGTCGCTAAAAGTAGAAACCCATAAGGAGAATCAGATAACCATCCTCGTGCGAAACAGCATGTCATGAAAGTCTGTCTTACATATTGATCTTCTTCAGCACAGTTGGCCGGATCATCATATTCCGGTGCCGGAGTGTAGATGCTGCTCTGGCCGCCTTGGCTATTCTTGCGAGCATAGCGATTCTGACGTGGCTAAAAACATTAGGAACTCATCATTCTAATAGGGAACAAAAGCGCGCTGTTTTACACAGCCATTGCTTGGCCTACAGGCTATACTTTACCATTGATTGAGAACCAGATCGTGAGTGTACGTGGCTAGGAACCTGCATGGCCATGCTCGATCCCATTGTTCCCATATGTCCGGGCCCACCCATACCATTCTGATGCGGGAAGGTTTGGAAGTTCATTGCCTTAGTTGGGTCCATTTCTTCCCGGAATCCGAGCAGGTGGAACGTAGCGTACGGACAAATTTCGTCTTCCATGCCTAATGTAACGCAATAATCATAAACAAAATGTTATTGTATATATGACATTAAGACAGCTTTCCGGCAAGCATACGGTTGTTAGTATATCAAAACCCCAACTTCACAATCGTTACGACATATCTGTGGTTAGTATCTGTTTAAATCACACAATAGACCAATATTTTTAATACGCCTTACCCTTGTCTTTATTACGCCCGGTAGGTTAGTAGATAGTTTGAGGTTTACGAACGTTGAAATTTGAATGGTTTGAATAATGTTCCAATTGGTTAGAAGTGTTTACACAGTGAACATTTAGGAAAGAGATAGAAAGATAGGTTTAAAACGTGTACTCTAAACATATTTATAAAGTCACAGTGTTGCAGCAAGCATGTTAAAAGGAGAAAACATCGAAAGAAAGAAAAAACACAACCGAACTAAATGCCAATTCAACCTACAAACACAACAACATTCGGGTGTAGGTGATGGAAAATCTTATACGTGACCAATAAAACCAGGGAAATCAAAGAAAACTTTACCATAACACGCCGGCGGATGATTGAAACGTCTTGGCAGTGGTGGTGGAGCCTTCTTCAGTTCTTCGTATAGCGGACGTCGCGGGTCCCAAGTGGTATGGTTGGATTTTATGGAGGGATTATGGCCTAATTTGACACAATACAAATTATATTCAAATTTATGGCGATGAAAACTTATAAATCGAAATGCGAACTCATACGATGATGGTTGTAGTAAAATGTAAGTCAATCAAAGAACAATGCAACCACAACCTAATGGCATAGAATACAAAGCAATTGGAATCAGTGTAACGGACAAGAATGTTTATAGATCCTTAAAAAAAAAACACACATTCATATCACATTGATAATTTATGGATAAAGTTTAGCAACTACAGAGGTGATCAAAATGATAGCAGTGGTTTTAAATTCGATTAATGTAGTTTATCCATGATTTATCACTTACTCATTTAACAGGCACTTTCATTATGTAGTGGTTCTATTCCATAAATAAAAAGCAAGTTGCTTCTTAAAATTTGTAAAAAAAAACACTTCCAAAAAAGCTATATTGTTATGCGCAAACACACGTTCATAATACATGAATAAACATATAAATCTACCGTCAACTGTTTTGGTGGGGATGACGAAGAATTATATATATTAAGTATGCACACCGGCGCCACTATCGTATACACCACCGGGCCTCCCCATTACGAGATCTATCTCTTGTTCTTCTTCTTTCTTGGCCTAACGACCTCTTAGGTCATGCCTGCCATTGCTGGCTTACTAGACTTATTGTTACCACATAGCTGGATAGTCAGTCCTCACTATGGGGGAACGGCCCAGATGAGACTTGAACCCTGGTCCTGCCGTGTGAAGACCGGCGCCGCTGTCGCATCTACCACCGGGCCGCCCCATTACGAGATCTATCTCACTGCTATTATTTTGCAATACAACTGTATGTTAAATTAACAATGAAATCGCTTGAAATTCACATTTATAGCGAAAATGATAAACAAACGTCACATTTTTAGGTAAAACCAATCAGGAATCAGAATAGCAAGAAAATCGCAACAAGCTTCACATCTAAACATATAAATTTCAAACTTCTACGAGAGCCTCTGTAGTTTAGATTTCGTACTTAACCATACTTACAATTACACTGATGACTAAGTTTGTTGGAACAGGTTTAGAAGCAAGGCAGCAGTAAATTACCATAACCTAACCTCAACCAAACGAGCCCCACAATAACTTTACCTACGAGAGTATACTTACTAATAACAGTTCCACGCTTCACACGATCGCAGGTATTGTAGTTGGATCCCGGTACCGGTGGCAGTTTACGGTTCGGTGGGGCAATGTAACCCAGCTCGTCACGGATATCCGGTCGTCTCTTGTCCAGTGTGGCAGCTCCCGCCGGTCCCATCGACTGATTGTACACGACATCGTCTTGATCGTAGTGATGGATATTGTGATGAAGTAAACAAATACACGTTATTCGACAGTGGTTGAACTCATCTACACATCTACGAAGGGATCAATTCTGTCACGTCTGTGCTGCTGGGCATGCGTAGGTAACTTCGCACAGGTAAGTCACTTTACAAACACAGAAACACATCCAACGGCAGAAACAATAATATCTAAGCGCAACCTACAGTATACATCCTTCGGTCCGCATCGGGGATCGTCATCTCGGCGCCGGGAGATTGCTACACATATAACTAATACACCTACCGCCACCACGATCACGGTTGCGATCAGTGGTACCATTACGTTCAGGTCAATCCAGTGCGGAATCCACGGTGGGTAGATGGAACCGGGCTGAACGGAACCAAAGCTTGGCGCAACCGTACCTACATCCGTCCATTATTGTTCGTTTCGTTTCGTGTTTCCGGTTGGTATAATCACCGTTGAGGGCAATGTATGATTGCACCAACATTCACAAAATACAAACCAAAGTACGCATCCATGAATGATACCAGTTAGAAAACAAATCATGACATTCCCATTTTGGCAAGCACGCGTGACAGAATCGCCCAAATAGATAGTTAGATAATGAAATGTAATAAAAACAGAGAAAAAGGAGAAAGAGAAAAGAGAAAGAAAAAAAGAGATTTTCTAAAATCAGTATACCTTTGTTAGTGTTGCCTTTGCTACGTAGAATACATATAACAATAATCGCAATTATAATAACAAGTAAAGCGGCTACGACTGGCACTACTAAGTTCAAATTGGAAAGGATGATACGGATCGTGTCCTCAGCCGTTAGCTCGGGTATATCGCGTGTGGGTGCGATTGTCCCTGAAACAACCAATCAGAAAGAGAAGAAGAAAGAGAGATTGAGGGGATACATTAATAGTTAGTTTTCTTCTAAAACAACTCGATGGTTTGACGGGCAAAAAAATTAACACAATTTGCTTCTGTTTATTAACGCTTTACACATCACACTACACAGACGTTCGGAAAAAACAAATTAATGTAATTAGATGGAAGAAACAACAATCAACACCTGCCGTCTTTCGACAATTGGGTGCATCAATTTCCATCAATCTTTGTTGAGACGATTCAATGTTTCCAAATTTTGAAACAAATTGAGGACAGTGACAGTGAGTGCCTTATTTCAAGGCTCCACCGTATACTGCACCATTCAGAGTACATGTTGGTTTCAGAAAACATAAAAAACTATTTGCATAACATACACGTAACGACAGCAATTAACAAAATATTAAGTTGTAGTAAGGTTGGCTAACTTATTAACACTAGGAACAACTACGACGGCGCTAATGAACATATAAAGTTTCAATAAACAAGCTATACGGATAGTGTGCCGAGAACTGGTAATGTAACAAGTAAATCGTGCCTTTTTCTTAACATTCATAGCAATAACTAGTAGAAAAGTAATTTGATAATAAAACATGTTTAAAACTACTACAACAAAAAATCGGTTAAATGTGCCTTATGCGCACATTTTTCTGTTTGTGTATGGGGTTTGATGAATATGATACGTAGCAAATAGAATAAATAAAACGGACTATCGGATTAACACAGTTTTTAAGATCCTGCTGTTACTCTTCGTATCAACTATTTCAATTGCCAACAACAAATAACAATAAAACATCTGTGTAAATGATATGCACGATTTAACTCACAAAACACCGGGGTTTATGGGAAAATTAAAACACTATTCTTAGAATGGTTATAGGAAGTCGAACGTTAATTCTATTCAAAAACAAACATGTATGTAATACTTTTAATTCAAAAATGTATTTTTTTGTGTTTTGATTACATTGAACAGAGTTTCCTTTTCGAGTATTTTAAACAATTGTTTTTATATCAGTGTGACAACGTTTCCGCTAGATTTTTCGAAACAAAACCTATAACTTAAAACGATTACCAACACGGTTTTGTTTTCAATTAGGGGGTTCTATTGTTTCATAATGTTAAGTGAAACTAGTGTAATGGGTTTGCTGGTGAAATGGAGTATCTCTCTTGAGGACAAAACATAAAACTATCGTGACTTGCTCCAGTTGCTTTCTGATGGTTGTTTCAGAGATATATAATGTAAATATCGACGGAACATAATTAAATCTAATGTATATGGTTCAAACATAATCATTTGCTTCATCGATGGTAAATGTAAAACAGAATAAGATAAGTTCATTTGCCTAAAGTTCATTATAACACAACAATTTTCAATTTGTGCAATGCATTTAACAGTGTCCTAGCAATTTTAACGAAATAATAAAAAAGAACAGAACCATGTAAAAATGTTCCTTCATTCGCAAATGATAAAATGATGTGTGACCGAAAGACAGTGAACTAATGAAATACTTATTTTATGTAGAAAAGTGATTTAAATTATCATCCGAAACATTGTGGCCAAATGCAAATGAACCTGATCATGAAATGTGATGTATTTGACACTCAAATACTGTTGTTTTATTCTTGTTTAATGAACATTGTATGACCGATGTTTTAAGAACTTTGCGAAACTATAAAATAATAATCCTATTATGAATTTGATTACCGTCACATAAAAAGCGCTAGTGTTATTACAATTAAATCTTACCTCCCGTGATGGTGAGAGTGGCGAACTCATATTCAGCAACAGTAAATCCAGCATTGTTGTGAGCGGTTACACGAAGATTGTACCAGGTGGCAGGTTCGAGATCCAGCACGACGAAATTTCCACCCGGCTTGACGTTGTTCGAAATCTGGTTCCAGTCAATTTGATCCCTACGACAAACATAGACATAAGCATGCGCATGAATATTCTGCATAGAAAAACACATTCATTCGTCGTACGTACTTCTTCTTGTGCTCAACAACGAAGTGAGACATTCGGCATCCACCGTCCTTCCACGCGGGAAGATGCAGCGTGATCGAGTTCGATGAAACTTCGATGAATCGTGACTTCTCTGGCAGCAGCGGTTTCGAACCCTTGGTGCGTGTGTTCAATATATCCGAAGGCTCTCCAGCGCCAATAGTGTTGTAGGCCGTCGCATACACCTGATAACGTGATCCACAGTACAGTTTTTCGATGGTATATTTCGGTGCTTCCAGCGCAACATCGATGGTTTCCCATTCGCCGAACTCGGGCTTGTAATGCAACGTGTATCCCTGCAGCGGTGCAGTGTCCGATTCGTGAGGCTTCAACTTGACTGACAGCGAATCGGTCGTTGTGGCAGTAAGTGTAAGCTGTGGCGATTGCGGTGGTGCCAGAACAATCAATCGATGTGTAATCGAATCTTTAGCGATCGAATTTTCCGCGGTACAGGTGTAATCACCTGCATCCTGTCGAATAACGTCCTTGATGAACAACGAACCTTCCGGTAGCTGGCGGATACGCTCGTTCGGTACAAACTCGACGCCCTTGATCTTCCAGGTGATATCCGGAACCGGAGAGCCCACAACCAAGCACGGTAGTTTAGCGTCCTCCTTGAACGTAGCCGTAAACTTGTCATCGAACGAAGCAATTTTCGCTGGAACTTTGTCACTTGGCATAGCGGACAGTGTTTTGGACGATTGACCTTCGCCGATGGTGGTGGAAGCAGTGACCCAGAATTCGTACTTTTGATTCTTTTCCAAGCCCGATGCTTCGTAGTTGATTTGGAACGATGGCACTTTGTAGCTCTTGGGTTCTTGATCTCCGCTCTTGATGTATACAGTGTACTGCAAAATTAAACCGTTGGGCTGTGCCGGCGGTTGCCAGGAAACGAAAATTGATCCTTCGGACATTACCAAAGCCTTCACCGCGGTCGGTGCTTCCGGAACGTCCTGTTCTGTTTGACAGTGGATCGGCGCACTACGCACTCCATCACCGCCCGATGTAGTTGCCAGCACCTGCATCGTGTAGTTGGTGTACTTCTTCAAACCGTGCAGGACCGTATCACTTGAAGCCGTCTTCTTATAATCCTTGTTCTTGTCGTTATTCCACAGATCGCTCGGTGCGTACACTACCTTGTATCCCTTGATGACACCGTTTGCCGATTCCAATGGAGGGCTAACCCAAGATACACGAATCGTCTGCGAGGTCAGCGTTGTGCACATCGTGTCACTTGGCGGTTGATCAGGTGTACCTTCTGCCGTGTATTGCTTTTCTTCATCACTCATCGGACCAGCACCAACCTTATTGAACGCTTGAATTACGATCGAATACTGCGTGTAAGTCTTCAGGTTATTGATCTCCAGGCTGTGCTCTTTGCCTTCTCCACCCTCGGGCGAATAGTTTACGGTTTCATACACATACAACGTGTTGACGGATGTCTGTTTGTATCCTACATAGTATCCCAAAATATCCCCATTCCATTCAGCGCGTGGCGGTGCCTTCCAACTAACACGCAGTGTCGACTGATTGATTGCTTCAACTTTGATTGCCTGTGGTTTACCGGACGGAGCCTCTTCTGCCGTAATGATCGTTACCACATCCGAAGGATCCGACACCCCAATATCGTTCTCGGCCACAATGCGAATGTTGTACGTGGTTGCCGGGCTTAGCTTCTGCACCTGAGCCTCATTCGTATCGCCAGGAACAATCACTCGATCAATATCATTTTCCCAAGATCCGCGGGATCGTTTGAACTCAATGATGTATCGCTTCAGCGGAGAGTTACCATCGTACGGCTTGGCCCAGCTCAGCTGCACAGTTCGTCCCGATTTGTCCAATACCTTCAGCGCGTAGGGCATCTCTGGCGGTTCCTGAATGATCATGTTGATGCTAGTATCATCGCTACCGAATGCATTTGTAGCCATGCAGGTAAACAGTGCCGAATCACTACGTTCCGTACGCTTAATCGATAGGCTTGAGGTAACACCATTGGTCAGAATTTCTTCACGAATCGTGTACCGGTTATCCGACTTCGGGTCCAGACGAATGTTGTTCATGTTCCAGAGAATGCCAATCGGTTTCTCACCCTTTGCCTCACACTGCAGTACGGACGGTTCACCACGACGTGCGGTTTGATTGCGCAGTTTCTCTACAAATTCTGGAGGTGCTTGAACGGTGATCAGCGTAACTGCACTCAGACCCGATCCGATACCGTTGATTGCTTCGCACAGATAGTATCCTTCGTTCGATTTCTGAATGTTCTGGATGAATAAAGATCCTTCTTCAACGCGAATGCTTGAATCATTCGATCGTAGATCCTTATATTCTCCAGGAGTATCTCCTGCAAACAAACGAGTTTCATTAGGATATTGCATCATTATACAGTATTCTGGTGTATTACATACCCACTGCCTTCTTCCAGGTCACCTGTGGCTTGGGGAAACCGTCAGCTTTGCATTCTACCTTGGCGTTTGATCCCTGAGCGAAGGCCTTGTCAGTCGGTTCAAGAATCCATCTTGGTGGTACTGTTTTATGTTCAACATTCGAACAGATCGACGATACCGATGTGGATACAACAAAAAATTAGTTTCCATTCTTCTTCTCTTCCCAAGCGTATTAGTTTGGTCCTTGGGGATCATTTTCACGATACCGATTTCTTTACACATTTGCTTTACTTTCTGTATGCGCCATTTTCAAGAAAGGCAAATGATTTTTGGCCATTTTTTTTATCTGTATCGGCATCACAAATGAACTAAACCAAACTAATAACGTAAGTGGGTCACATTAATTATAAGAAAGCAATAAATGGGACAACTTAAAAATGGGAGGGAATTTTCTGGATATACATGCACTACTAGGCGCTATTGCGAATGAGTGCTCTCGTTATTTATAGGCGCAAAATGACGGGCACACATTCGAAATGCACTCTGTTCTACAACCAAAAACAAGGAAGAAGGATAAGGAATAGTTTCAGGGAAAAAGGATAGCCCCAAGTTCGCCCTACAGACAGACATTAGACAGCGAAGAGCAGTGCTTTCTGTGAAGGAAAGGAAAAGGATTTTTGGGATGATTTGAAAGGATGGCGAAAGCACTTAATTCAGCAAAGAAATTGGATCAACGTTGCAGTATGGGGGATGTCCCTAACACTTGGTCAAACTGCCATAAAACTGTTGTTGATTATAACGGCCCGTTTAGTTCATCGACGAACACCAGAACATGCCAGGATGCTGTAGTAATAGAGTTTCCTTTTATTAGAGCGCTGAAAATAGGATACCAGGAAGCGGACGTAACAGGGCATCACGGGCACCACCGCCATTACACGAATGAATAAAGAAAGAGGCCCACTAACCCTTCACTATCAGTTCAACGGTAGCTATGCTCGCAGCTGCTTCATTATTAGCCTGGCAGCTGTAATTGCCCGCATGGGCACCACGTACAGCCTCGATGCTCAGTGTGCTGCCCCGTTTCCTTGTCTCGATCCGAACCCCTGGGATGTGCTTCGAATGAAGATTCACTTCACCATTGTACAACCACACGAAGTCGACGGGCAGATCGCCATGTATCACGGTGCATATGAGCTGAAAGAACTCATCGACAAATGTCGGATTCTCGCCCGTATTTATAAGTGATATTTTGGGTGGAACTAAACAGGAAAAAAAAAAGTGGGAGGAAAACAATAACAGGTTAGAGGAATCATCTAATACCGTTCACAATCAGTTGCTCCGTATGTTCAGCAATGCCGGCATCATTGGTGGCAAGGCAGGTGTAGTTGCCAGCGTGACTACCCGTGATTCCTTCAATGCTAAGCGCTTTGGCACGTTTCCCAAACGCCATGGCCGTTATACCGTGCAAACTATCAATCGTGCTAATCGCATGCCCATCATACAGCCAGTCAATTGTCATGGGAAAATCTCCCGATATTACACTGCACTGTATCGAAGCCGATTCGCCATAATTCATCGGATCACCACCGAAACTGAATGGTAGAATTTTGGGTGGTACTAGTCAGTCCGCACGCGAAAGTGTACAGTTTAAAAGGATTCAGAAGGAAGAAATAAAGATGGAAAACCGATTGTCACTATTTGTTTGGAAGATCTACAAACCATTAACAATAAGCTCTGCCGTGTGGTATGTCGAGCTGGCCCTATTTGTGGCCCGGCATGTGTAGTTACCGGCATACCGTTCATCAACACCGTCTATCGCAAGAGCTTTAGTGCGCTTGCCAAAATCTGCTATATTTACACTATCGCTAAAGGGAGCTTTTGCAATGGAGGCATTGTTGAACAACCATTCGATCATCATCGGCATGTCGCCAGAGATGACACTGCACTGGACGGATGCGGAATCACCATAATTAAGGGCATCTTCACCGAACACGAATGGAGCTATTTTTGGTGGAGCTTTTAAACGAAACCAAAACACAATACCATACATAATTAACTACAGGAGTGGAGCACAAGGACATGGAAAGAAAATTCTAAACCATATATAAACTTTAGCACAACACGATCAAAGGCTTTCCTAACCGTTAACATTTAATATTGCCGAAAAGGTCGCCACCTCTGCTTGATTTGTGGCCCGACACGTGTAGTTGCCTACATGACGTTCGTTGACACCATCAATCGATAGCGCTTTGGCTTTCTTGCCAAAATCGGCCTGATTTATATTGTAGAACGGATCCAACTGATCTACTGGATCTTCGTTGAGATACCACTCGATTTTGATAGGGAAATCGCCGGACGTAATGCTGCAGTAGATCAATGCCGAATCGCCATAATTCAGGGGTTCATCACCGAAGGTAAAAGGAGCTATTTTGGGGGGAACTGAAATTGGCCAACGAGAAGTTTAGCTCGACATTACAAGAGTATGCTTAAGAGCAATTTCAAAACCTTGAAGCAGACCTTGAAGACTGGAAGACTTTAACATTTTTCTTAAACAGAACATGTACAATTTTCAAATACAAAATAAGAAGACTCTTCGAAAGGGGCAAAAGAGGACGAGTGTAATAAATAAACTATAGTTACGAATAACTAAATCAAAATCAAACCATTCACTAGCAACTCCGTCGTGAAAGACACCGTGTCCGCCTTGTTTTGTGCCTCGCACGTATAGTTGCCCGCATGACGCCCATGCACGGAATCGATGTTCAGCACGCTCAGCCGCTTGCCAATGCTAGTGATCGTGACCGTATGATCGTCTATTAAATATCCATTGAAATACCATCTAATCGATAGCGGAAAGTCACCCGAAAGCACATTGCACTGAACCGATCCTGAATCTCCCGAGTTCATCGTCTCTTCGCCAAAACTGAAGGGAACAATTTTGGGTGGAACTTAACAGGGTCAAAAGTAGAGGGAAAAAAAACAAAACATAGACTAAAGTTAATGCGCGTACCGTTTACTACCAACGAAGCACTAAAATGTACTACGTCCGCCAGATTAGAAGCCTCGCAGGTATAATTTCCTGCGTGACGAGCTTCTACCGAATCAATCGTCAGCACCTTTGCCCTTTTGCCAATGTTCGTGATTGTGATGGCAAGATCTTCAATTACAGCACCATTGAAGTACCATTTGATACCGATCGGCAAGTCACCCGACGGTACGTTACACTGAATCGAGCCAGAATCGCCCCCATTCATTGGAACGTCGCCGAAACTGAACGGGAAAATTTTGGGAGGAACTGCCGAAAAAGGGTTGGCCGAAGCGAAGGTGTAGAGAAAGAGAAAGAAGAAAGATACTTGATAGGTAGTCTCGTTTATTTATTATCACAAACCATTGATTATCAGCTGGGTACTTTGCTCCGCCACACCTGCCAGATTCCGGGCACGGCAGGTGTAGTTACCGGCATGATGATCTCGTATCGATTCGATCGTTAATGTACTGACACGTCGGCTAGAGTGCACTATCGATATGCCGTAATCGTTCGATTTCGATACGAGTTCACCATCGTGCAGCCATTCGAGGAACATTGGCAAATCGCCTATCGTTGCGGCACACTGAACCGTCACGAAGCTGTCAATGTAGGATGGGTCCTCGCCGAAGGAGAACGGGAATATTTTCGGAAGAACTGCACCACAAACACACCGGTAGAGGAATGATGAATATGTAATATCATTTAATAGCAATGGAATAATTTCATGCATTTATGGGACATAGTAAACAGTAAACTAAATCCTGAAAGGGTTCATGCAGACTTAGGCGGTTAGCACACTAATTCGACAAGCGCAAACCCACACCGTACCCTTAACAAACAGCTCGGCCGACTGGTTGCGACTGCCGGCAACATTCTTTGCAGTGCATGTGTACACCCCTGAGTGAGCCGCTCCCACAGAAGGTATACTTAGCGAGCTAGATCTTTTACCGATCGATGTGATTTCAATGTTCGAACTAATACGAATTGGTCGGCCATTAAACAGCCAGCTGATCTCAATCGGCAAGTCTCCCTTGGACGCATGGCAGGTCACCTGGACGCTTTCCTCCGAATCGACATGATCCTCGAAGTGGAATGGATTTATAACCGGCAATGCTTAACCAGTCCGCAACACGGAACAGGGAGGTTTTTATATTGTGGAGAAGGATGAAAACGAAAGAATACATCTATTAACCTACAAACGATTCACTACAACAAGACAAACCGTTTATTATCAACTCCGCATTAGAAGACGCTTCACCGGCTTTGTTTTTGACACGACACTCGTAAAGCCCACGGTGCTGTGGTTCGATCGCATTAATGCTTAGGGAGCTTAACTTTTCCGAAAGCTTCACCACCACAATGCCTTCATTTTCCGACGATATTGGGACGTTATTCAGATACCAACGGATCTCGAGTGGGGAATCACCCTTCACCACCATACAATTGACCGCAACACTATCGCCAGTGTTAAGGATCTCTTCACCGAAACTAAACTGCATGATCGTGGGTACGACTAGCATGGACAATAGTGGTTAAGAGAGATCGGAAATAGGGATGGAACAGGTGATACAATTAAAGAAACGAAACAAATATACCATTAATAACTAGCTCGGCAGACTGGAAAGCTTCTCCGGCGCGGTTTTTTACACGACACTCGTAGGTGCCACGGTTGAAGTACCCTATCGGATCGATGCTGAGCGAGCTTAGTCGCTCCGACACGCGTCCTATTATTACACCGTTCTCATTCGTAGGCAACTGATTGCCGTTCATATACCAGCGAATCTCCAATGGAGCATCACCCTTAAAAACCATACATTGGACGGCAGTGCTTTCGCCCGAGTTGAGTGGTTCCTCTCCAAAGGAAAACGGTGTAATTGAGGGTGGAACTGAGCGAACGGGGAAAAAACAGGAAGGAAAAATAAGTCTTTAACGATGAAAGATCAAGTAAAGCCAACCTATAACTTTTAGCTGAGAAATATGGCGCACTTCACCAGCCTTGTTTCGCGCCAAACAAGTATAATTCCCGGCATGCTGCGAACTAACCGACTCGATCGTCAGCATACTAACACGATGCCCACTCTTCGTAATGATCACACCATTATCATCACCCGTGTACAACGGTTGTCCATTGAACGACCAAACAATTTCAATTGGCATATCGCCCTTGGTCACCGCACAGCTAACAGTTGTCATCGCGGACGTATCGAATGGTTCATCACCAAACTCGAACGGCATGATGTATGGAACCACTTGGAAAGAAACGATTTTTGATTGTGAAGACTGGGACAATTCAGGATACCAGGGATATAAAAGCACGATAGAAAAATACATTAGTTAAGAAGCAAGTATGAACCTATTACAACCAACTCGGAGCTATGTTCCACCGTTCCGGCAGCATTACGTGCGGCACATGTATAGTTCCCGGCGTGCCACGGATGAACCGATTCTATCGATAGTAAACTACTGCGTTGACCACTTCTAGTTATCGAAATGCTTTCACCAGACACCATTACTTGATGGTTGAAGGACCAACTAATATTAATTGGCAGATCACCTTTGGTGATTGTGCAGCTGATCGTTACTGCGCTGTAGACATCGAACGGTTCCTCCCCAAACTCGAACGGATGAATGATGGGAAGAACTTATAAGAAGTGGAAATTGAAGTATGTTTGGTGGAGTAGGAATAATTACGAACATGAATAGCAATGGTTGATGCAATGTAAATAAAATGACTAACCCATCACATTTAAGATGGATGAGTACTCGGCAGTACCAGCCTTGTTACTAGCTACACAACTATAATTTCCTGCATGTCGTGACTGAACCGATTCGATAGACAACATGCTAATTCTATGTCCACTGTTGGTGATCAACACTCCATCTCCACTGTGAATTTCACGATCGTTGAAGAGCCATGCAATTGTAATGGGAAGATCACCCTTCGTTACGGCGCAACTGACCGTGGTAGCGCTGTAGATGTCGAACGGTTCCTCACCAAACTCAAACGGCAGTATAATCGGCAACACTGATTAGGACATTGAAGAAGGACATTGAATATCTAATTCTTACCGCAGAAAGATCGTATGACAAAAGGATATATTCTCGGCAACGATCAGGCGGACCTAATTAATTATTAATCATAACACTCAACTTTAACAGCAGAACGGGTTGGTTTGTAAAATGGAAGGAATCAAAGGAAATAGTGTGAGAACTCATCATGCAACTACAGTCCTATGCTCCATACCCATAACCATCAACTCCGCCGAATGATCTGCGGAACCAGCGGGATTTTTTGCGATGCAAGTGTAGTTTCCGGCGTGCCTAGGCTGTACTGACTCTATCGATAGCATACTAACTCTCTGCCCACCTGGGGTGATCAGTACACCGTCGTTCGTACGCAAACGGTACGAGTTGAAGTACCAGCTAATTTCTATTGGCGAATCGCCCTTCGTTACCGCACAAGTTACGGTAGTGGTGGAGTAGATGTCGAACGGATCTTCACCGAAATCGAATGGCATAATTATGGGAAGAACTGAGAAATATCCACAGGAAGGGCATTAAAATAAGGCAACTAAATATAAAATCATTATTATAGCTCCCATCTATCCCAACTAACCCATAACCTTCAGTTCAGACGAATGCTGTGCCTCGCCGGCAGGATTTTTCGCTATACATGTGTAGTTTCCGGCGTGTCGTGGTTGTACTGATTCAATTGATAGGAAACTTATCTTCTGCCCATTACTTGTGATAAGCACCCCATCACTAGTGCGCAGTCGATAGTCGTTAAACAACCAAATGATTTCGATCGGAGAGTCTCCTTTAGTGACAGCGCACGCTACGGTGGTAGTACTGTATATATCGAACGGTTCCTCCCCAAACTCAAAGGGCATAATTATTGGCGTCACTTTGGAGAACGAGAACAATACCAACATGATACTGAGAAGAAATATTTGCAGGGGACAGGATATTCGAGGAAGGGTATTAATTTTTAGCATTAGGTAGTCGTTCTTTCCTACCGATGACTTTCAGCTCCGACGTGTGCTCAACAAACCCAGCCTTGTTCCGTGCGACACATGTATAGTTTCCGGCGTGACGCGCCTGTACCGACTCAATATAAAGCAAACTCATCTTCTGTCCACTTTTCGTGATCGTGATACCGTCGTTGGAGAAAATTTTGCTACCATTAAACATCCAGTTAATCTCAATCGGTGTATCACCCTTCGCCACAGCACAGCTAACCGTCGTGGTGCTGTGTATGTCCGACGGATCCTCACCAAACTCGAAGGGTAGAAGAATCGGTGGCACTTTAAAACGCGTAATCGAATATGAATTTAAAAACCCGGGATTTCATGGATATTTTGGGGATCGGGATCAAATTAGCAGCTAGACTTGAACATTGCAAATGAAATAAAACTAACACTTTACCAATAACTTTTAACTCCGACGTATGTTCCACAAGACCGGCCCTGTTTCTTGCGATACACGTATAGTTTCCTGCATGACGCGGCTGAACGGACTCTATCGAGAGGATGCTTATTTTCTGACCGCTCTTAGATATGAGTATACCGTCATTTGAGAATATCATGCTACCATTAAACATCCAATTGATTTCGATTGGTGTGTCGCCTTTCGCAACGGCACAACTCACTATCGTTGTACTAGCCATATCCGCAGGTTCATCACCAAACTCGAACGGAAGTAGAATCGGAGGTACTTGGGAGAGGATGTGAACAATAAAACAGGATATAACGCTATACTGACAACATTTAATTTACCGATCACTTTTAACTCTGAGGTATGCTCGGCAAAGCCGGCTCGATTTTTAGCGACACACGTATAGTTTCCGGCGTGACGTGCCTGAACCGACTCTATGGATAGGAAACTAATCTTTTGGCCACTCTTCGTGATAAGAATACCATCCGACGTGAACAGTTTACTGCCATTGAACATCCAGTTAATTTCTATTGGTGGATCTCCCTTTGCTACGGCGCAGTTAACGGATGTGGTACTCTGGACATCCGAAGGTTCTTCTCCAAACTCGAACGGAAGCAATATAGGCGGAACTTACGTAGAAGTGGTGTGGACACATTAGGAAAGTTATGGAAGCTTAAGAATCATAGTAAGGTGAGGCACATAATTAAAATCACACTATAACTCTTCCTGTAATTACCAATCACTTTCAATTCTGCAGTATGCTCAACAAAACCGGCTCGGTTTCTAGCGACACAGGTATAGTTGCCTGCGTGACGTGCCTGAACCGATTCTATAGATAGAAAACTAAGCTTTTGACCACTCTTTGTAATCAAAATCCCGTCAGATGTGAACAGTTTGCTACCGTTGAACATCCAGTTGATCTCTATTGGTGGATCTCCTTTTGCAACAGCACAGGTCACAGATGTGGTACTCTGGACATCCGCAGGCTCTTCTCCAAAATCGAACGGAAGCAGAATGGGCGGAACTTATGTGGAATACCGAATAAACTTTAAGGATATTGGGGAACCATATTTTGAGGATAAAATGCATAATTAAAATAAAACAAAATTTTTCTATCGTGATTACCAATAACCCTTAACTCCGACGTATGCTCGGCAAAACCAGCACGATTTCTAGCGACACATGTATAGTTTCCGGCATGACGTGCCTGAACCGACTCAATGGATAGGAAACTAATCTTTTGGCCACTCTTTGTGATAAGAATACCATCGGATGTAAACAGTTTACTGCCATTAAACATCCAGTTAATTTCTATTGGTGGATCTCCTTTTGCAACGGCACAACTAACCGTCGTAGTACTCTGGACATCCGCAGGCTCTTCTCCAAAGTCGAACGGAAGCAATATGGGTGGAACTTATTTGGAATACGAGTGACAAATTTGGAACATTAGGAAAGCTGGGAAACCGTAGTGTACAGGATAGGTTTTATAATTACAATCATTCAATAGCATTCCGCACAATTACCGATGACTTTCAACTCAGATGTATGCTCTACCGAGCCAGCTCGATTGCTAGCAAGACATGTATAGTTCCCGGCGTGTTTCGGCTGTACTGTCTCTATGGACAACATACTGATCTTTTGTCCACTTTTAGTTATAAATATCTCATTGTTTGCTACAATCTTACGTCCTTCGAACAACCACTCGATTTCAAGCGGTGTGTCACCTTTCGCCACCGCACAACTGACCATCGTGGTACTCAATACATCAGCCGGCTCATCGCCGAATTCGAACGGAAGTAAAACCGGGAGAACTTTGAAGGGAATTTATAGGTAGAGAACAGGAATTCGAATGAAAAGTAATGATGCAAATACAATTAATCTAATCCTAACCTATAACCTTCAGCTCAGAACTGTGCTCAACGAAACCAGCTTTGTTATGTGCAACGCACGTGTACCGTCCCGCGTGTCTTGGTTGAACGGAATCGATGAAGAGAATGCTCATTTTTGGGCCCGATTTCGTAACCGTTACACCGTCACCAGAACCAACATTTTCCCCATTGAACATCCAATTGATTTCGATCGGTGCATCGCCCTTGATCACCGCACAGCTCACAGTGGACGTGGTGAGCATATCGAACGGTTCCTCACCAAACTCGAACGGCATTATTTGGGGTTTAACTGGCAGAAAACAGAGTTGGAAAATAGGGAAATGGCTAACGGAAGAGGTGTAATCGACAAGAAAGTATTTACAGGTGCTCCAGAATTTTCACTACTATTTACCTATCACCTTCAACTCGGACGTGTGATTCGCGTGTCCGGCAATATTTTTAGCGATACAGGTATAGTTTCCCGCATGATACGATTGAACGGATTCGATCGTTAGCATGCTGATGCGCTGACCGCTCTTTGATACGAGTATGCCCGATTCACCTAGTACCACATCTTCTCCATTGAACATCCAACTAAAACTGAGCGGTGTGTCACCCTTCGTGACAGCACAATTCACTGTGGCCATGCTCGCCTCATCGAGAGCATCCTCTCCAAACTCGAACGGCAAAATTACAGGCAGTACTTGTACCAAAAACGACCCAATCCAATGACGGTTAGTTAGACAGAGTGGGAATTTTGTGGAAAGGATTTATAACACATGGAACAAGCTAAAATCGAATCACAACTCTAACAAACCCATCACTTGCAGTAGCGACGTATGCGTCACTTCGCCGGCCCTATTCGCTGCATGACAAGTATAGTTACCGGCATGTCGTGACTGAACTAATTCTATCGTAAGCATGCTAGCCTTATGACCACTTCTCATAATTAGCACACCATCGTTCGTTGCAATACGACGTCCGTTGTACAACCAGCTAATGTCGATCGGTGTATCTCCTTTAGTCACGATACAACTTACAGACGCCGTACTTCCAGTATCGAAAGGTTCATCACCAAACTCAAACGGTAGTATAATGGGTATTGCTAAATCGTATCCACACAAACAACGAAGGATAAATGGAGTAAAAGGAAGGAAAAAAGCGCTTGATAATTTAAAACACAACTCTTTACTTATCACTCTAAGCTGTGACGTATGCTCTGCTGTTCCTGCCTGATTACGTGCACTACACGTGTAATTACCGGCCTGCTTCGAAAGAACTGATTCAATTGACAGCATTGAAATTTTGTTTCCACTACGATTGATCAACACAGCATCGCTAGAGGACAATCGACGTCCGTTGAACATCCAACTTATATCGATCGGTGCATCACCCTTCGTTACGATACAACTAACCGAAACCGTACTGCCCGTATCATATGCCTCATCGCCAAACTCAAACGGGAAAATGATCGGAATAACTTTTGATGACCGTGGAAGGACCGGAAAGAACAGGGAAAAAAATATTAGAGCAGGCAAACGGACAACCGATCTTACCCATCACCTGCAACTCCGCAGTATGCTTAGTGCTACCGGCACGATTACTCGCGTGGCACGTATAGTTGCCGGCATGTCTGGAGTCGACCGCATCGATCGAAAGAATCGAAATTCTTGGACCACTGTTTGTGATCATGACAGCATCGTTCGCTGCCAGGCGACGACCATTAAAAGACCAACCGATATCGATCGGAACGTCTCCTTTTGTTATGATACAGCTTACTGAAGCTGTGCTGCCCGTGTCGAAAGCTTCTTCTCCAAACTCAAACGGTAGTATCAGAGGAATTACTAACACAACAAAATGCACCAAGCGGAGAGAAAATAGGGAAAGGGACAAAACGAAGGGATTAAGCGTTGTAAGACTTCCCACGAAATCTTACCCATAACCTGTAATTCTGCCGTATGCTGAACACTTCCAGCATTATTCCTCGCCGAACAAGTATAATTTCCAGCGTGTCGCGAGTGTACAGAATCTATGGAAAGCATGCTAATTTTGCCACCACCTTTGGTAATTAGAATTCCTTCATCTAGCGTTATGCGCCGACCATTAAACATCCAGCTAATGTCGATTGGTGTATCGCCCTTCGTTACGATACAGCTCACCGATGCAGTACTACCACTATCAAACGCTTCTTCGCCGAATTCAAATGGTAGAATTATGGGAACCACTGTTGTCACCATTCAATAGAGAAGGAATAAATAAGGACCGGGAGAGGAAAACAAAGAATCAACAATCTATAATACGCAAAGGAATGGTTCCTACCGATCACTTTCAACTCCGAACTATGCTCTACGCTTCCAGCTGCATTACTGGCACGACAGGTATAGTTACCCGCGTGACGCGAACGAATTGATTCGATGTACAGTGTACTCATTTTCTGACCTAACTTCGACACAGTAATACCATCATTGCTCGATATGCGTCGTTCATTAAACATCCATCCGATATCGATCGGCACATCGCCTTTCGTTACGACGCATTGCACCGATACTGTGCTAGAGGAGTCGAACGGATCCTCGCCAAACTCGAAGGGCATAATTTGTGGGACAGCTAATGTGATGCAATGTTTGAAAAGAAATCATTTTTGTACAATACTAGAATTTTCCGATCTATCTCACACTGCGACGAAGGGTATCTGATGAAGGAGAGGATTTTAAAGTGCATTTTACATCATACTACTACGTGGTGATTACCAATAACTTTCAGTTCCGACGTATGTTGCGATTCTCCTGCATTATTTCTAGCTACACAGGTGTAGTTTCCGGCGTGGCGTGACTGGACCGATTCAATTGAAAGTATACTAATCTTCTGACCGCTTTTCATAATATTTATTCCATCGTTTGTCGTAACTCGATTACCGTTAAATAACCACTCGATCATAATCGGTGTATCACCCTTCGATACAACACAATTGATTGAAACTGTGTTCATCATATCGACTGGTTCTTCGCCAAAATCGAACGGAAACACCGATGGGCCGACTGTTTAAAAATAGAACACAACCTCTTAGCACCAGGAATTGGGACGGTACAAGGGCGGAAAGCTAAAAGGTACGTTTTGAAGAAATTATCATCAAACTATTAACCGTTTACTTGCAGCAACGCCGTCTGTTGCACCTGCCCGGCACGGTTTTGTGCAACACAGGTGTAGTTTCCACTATGGTGATCGCGTACCGCTTCTATCGTGAGCACACTCATCCGCTGATTCGTTCGACTGATCGTAATACCATCCTCGGACGCAATGCGTCGATCGTTAAACTTCCAGAAAATATCAATCGGGAAGTCACCCTTGTTCACCGTGCACGATGATGTTACCATATCGTTCAAAAAGATTATATCGCTACCAAACTCGATCGGAAGCATGTGGGGAAGGACTATTTGTTTTTTTTTTTTTGTTACCGGATAGCGGAAAAAGGATCATAAAACAGAAACATAAACGATAGGAAAAATATCAAACCGTTCACAAAAAGTGACGCCGTATGTATCGCGTGACCGGCAGGATTTTCCGCAATACAACTATAATTGCCCGTGTGACGATCACGCACGGACTCGATCGTAAGGAAGCTTGTGCGCTGAGTTTGTCTTGAGATCAGTACACCATTGTTCGTGGTGAGATGGTTGCCGTTGAACTGCCAACGAATGTCAACCGGTGAATCACCTTTGCTGACCGTGCACGACACAGACACCGTGTCGAGGGAGAATATTTCCTCACTTCCAAAATCAAACGGTACTATCTGTGGGAGAACTGCATCGATTTTGCTACATTACTGATCGGGTGGAAGGAATTTAGGTATACGACAAGCTTAAGAGCAAAGGAAAAGCTAAGTTACAAAAGCTTCACAAACCGTTCACCAACAGTTGCGTCACGTGTTCCATGCTACCAGCATGATTCATTGCAATACAGCTGTAATTTCCACTATGCCGATCGCGTACCGACTCGATGCTGAGCGTGCTTAGCCGTGGACTAGGTCTACTGATAAGAATTCCATCATTGGAGTAAATTTTATGGCCATTCAGTAACCAAACAATATCGATCGGAA
>KZ061617.1:270406-283197 GCA_002091835.1 Anopheles maculatus | reverse complement strand
TCGGAAGATCGCCTTTGTTAACGGTGCACGTTGCCGATACCATATCCATAGCGAAAACTGCATCTTCACCGAAAACAAATGGAACTATCTGTGGAGAAACTGATAAACTTTCTGGTTTTGAAATCCATCTAAAACGGCCCTCAGAATTGTTGCGCTCTAGCTAGAATTTCCGATAACGTAGGATAACATCAATCGTCGATGAGGTGAACAATGGAATAAGCAAAACAAATGGGGAGAAAATGCTTTATAGAAGGCTCATTCACCGTTTACAAAAAGTACTGTCGTATGTTCCATCATCCCTGCCTGGTTCTTAGCTATACAAGTATAATTTCCACTGTGCCGATCACGCACTGAGTCAATGCTCAGTGTGCTAATACGCGTGCTTGTCCGGCTGATCAGTACACCGTCGTTTGTGTACAACTTTCTCGGCTTTCCTAGACTCGGAAACGTAGGTGTGAACTCCCAAACGATTTCGATCGGCATATCACCCTTGTTTACGGTGCACATAGTCGATACCATATCAAACTGGTTTATCTGCTCCTCGCCGAAACCAAAAGGAACTATTTGCGGTAGAACTGTGTGCGATCATATGATTAGATAGAAGTCGTTTGATTGTCCCTATCGTTCTTGTTCAACATATTACCGACGAATGATATTAGTTACTCCTAACAAAAGACTCACGGAGCTGTTTTTCAGCATTTCACCACATTCAGCATACATTTAACATTCAACATCCTGTTATTTACGATTTGATATAATGATATATAGCAGCGACAGTAATCATCAGCATTAGATGTAACAAAAATTACATCCAAATGAAACTTCACTGCCGTTACCATATCCACAAACTGTGTAAAGTCGCATGTACCAATGGAACATTCCACTTACCCATAACTTGAACTTCCAGTGTACCACGGGCAGTGTATCCTTCCGAGTTCTTGGCAACGCAGGTGTACGTAGCTTGATCAGAGTTTCGTTCGACGTTTTCGATGATTAAAGTTCCGTTCGGGAACACTTTTTGCTTGCGGTTGATGGGTAGTTGTCGGTTGTCTAGAATAGAAAAAACAGAATGGATTAATAACCCTGACCATTGTCAATAGATCTGCGCTTCGATATACCTCGTTCCCAAACAATCGATTCGATTGGATAGCCAGCTACCGGGCAGGTGACGATCAACGTTTCTCCAGCGACAATTGCCTTCTTTTCCATCGTTCTCACGTACGGTAGACCGTATACATTTAGCTTAGCGGAGTGTTCAGCAACACCGACTTTACTGCTGGCCATACACTTGTACAAACCACCATCGTTCGAGTGGATCGATGTAATATTCAAGTGCGACACAACGTCACCATTCACCGTCACATACTGTCCAACCTGATACCGTTCGCTGTTCGTGATTTTCTTTCCGTCCAATTCCCAGCTAATTTCAGGCGTTGGGTTTCCGCCGGCAACACACTTTAGAAATACTGATGGTCCTGGATGACGCGTTTCCTCTGGGAATGCTTCACGAATTATCGGTGGGTCAACTGGAAACAAATTATAAGCGAAAGATGTTAACGATAGTACTACAAAGCCTTTCTTTCTTCAGTTAACTTACAGCGTCCTCCGAGCTTAAGTTCTGCGCTAGCCTGTGCACTTTCCTGATCGTTGCGAATAAAACACTGGTACATGCCCTTGTCCTCCTTCTTGACCGACTCAATGCGCAACACCGCATCACTGTGACCGAGCGATTTTCCATCCTTCATCCAGGAAACGGTTTTAATGGGATTGCCGGAGAACTTGCACGTAAACACTGCCGGGCGACCAAAGTCTACCGTTTGTGTGCGTGGTTCAATCTTTGCTGCTAGCGGTGCCGTCACCGTCAGGACAGTTTCCACACTTTCGCCTCCAACCGAATTGTTCACAACGCACAGGTACTTGCCAGAGTCGTCTACGACAGCATCCTTGATGATGAGCGTTCCGGACACTTGCTTCACACGGTCGTCCAAAACAACGGCCTTCTTTTGCTGAGTTCCTTCGATGTATTTGTACCATCTGAAAAGTTGAGCAAAAACAATTGTCCATATGAGCAGGGGGAGCATGAACATTCGTGAATACTTCAGCTTTTTTCCATAGTCCATTAACGAAAGAACATGACAATTAATACAAGATTTTTCTTTACAAACGGTATATAAAATAAGGAAAATCGAAAGCGTTAAAAACGATATAGAAAAAAAAATGAAACCAAACTTTACATTCAATGAATAGCACACAAGAAAACTGAACACAAAAGCTCGTATGACTATGGAATACAGCTCGTGATGTATATATACTTTTATATGAAATATATTTTGAATTCTAGTCGGACGATCAATGTAAGCCCTCTTGTAGTTTGAATTTTAAAGCTACATAATTACCTGCAAGAGAATGAAAGTAAGACCACGCAACACATGAAGGCCAATGTCACAATTAATTAAATAAATTTCGAAATTATTGCTTCAGCATGATATTTTTTATATAAGAGCAAGTTCTAAGCATCTAACATAACGTTGAAAAGAGTTCGTTTGTGAGAGATGGTCTTTATTATATTTTCCTTATTGAACAATTTACTTAAGATAAGATATTTGATTAAGATATTTGATATTCTTATTGGATGCGTTATGCGCTTTGCCCAACTGATTGGTTGCAAACAAATATTAATTTTATACAGTTTTGGGAATATTATTTCATACTCAAATTAATATCATTATTGCATACTTTAAATTTTGAAAATTTTAAAACAGTCAACTGTGATCTTACTTTCATTGCTCCATACTTACCAATAATCTGCCATTCATTACATTTATTTTCATAGAATATCCAATATCGATTCGATTCACCTTACACTTATGAAAGCGTCACAGGTGCCATCGACAGCTTCTTTCACTAGCAAAGAGTGTCATAGATTCTAAAACAATTACTGTCCCAAAAGGGACGGTTTTAATTTCCGCTTACCGAAAGCTGGGCATCGGAAACGATTGACCCAAGCAGAGAATGGCAAAATCTTGGCCAGATTTAACCTTCATTTCTTGCAGTAGTCCTCCCGATATCTTCGGAGGAACGCTCCCAATTGGTTCTAGGTAAAAGTTCCAAAACGAGAAGTATCATCAATTGATTTTCTTCATTCTTACGAAAGCAAATCCTTAAACCTTGCCGTTGGGATATATGGTATGCCTGGTTCAAGCTTCGTTTTAATATGACCATACCTAAAGTTGGGCGTTGGGTAGGATTGTCCGAGACAGAGTATGGCAAAATCATGTTCGGCCTTAACAGTCAAATCTTGCAAGTGATGTCCAGCTATTTTTGGTGCAACACTTCCAACAGGCTCTAACGATAAAAATACATTTAACCAATCAATGAATGATCGACCAATCGATTTTACTATTGCGTTTAATGTGTCAAAACAAATTGCCTCCAACGAACAAACCAATAAGCCTCGATCGTTAAAGCTCTTCATTACCTAAACACTGGTACGGGAAATGATTGTGCCAGGCACAGCAATGCTAAGCTCGTATTCATTTCCACGATTACTTCCTGCAGTCGTCCACCGGATATTTTGGGACCAACACTTCCTACTGGTTCTAGAACGTTAAAATGCAACAACAGTAATTGGTAATGTCATCCTTCTATCTGTTGATTTCCTTTGCACAGACACTAAATACTCAAAACCGACTGAATGTGGTATAATGATAGGCAATGGGTGGTAAAAGCATATGTTGCTTCAGTGCGCATAAACAAACGTTAACAAACAGAAGAAATCACTGTTACTCAAATCAAACGATCGCCAACATCAAAACGCACAAACGGGAATAAATGTTATTGATGAAACAATAAAACGAAAAATAAATGAAAACTCTTACGCTCGATACTCGCTTCTTCGCTATCTCCCAAACAACAACTCATTTGATGCGCCTGCAAGTTAATCACGTTAACGAAAACGGAAACAAGACACAACGCAACCAAATCAAAGCACTATCAGCAATCACCTGAAGGCCGGCGTTGGAAAGGCTTGCCCAAGACAGAGTATTGCAAAATCCTGCGCACTTGTTACACGCATTTCCTGAAGGCGATCTCCGGAAATTTTCGGTGCAACACTGCCGACAGGTTCTGCGGGAAAAGAAAGAAGAGAGTGTAAGAGAAAGAGTCGAGCAGGTTTAACCAATATGTGGCCAAAAAAAAAAACGGTAACGATACGGATTGATAACAGAAATCAAATGAAAAAAAAAAAACGAAAGCGAATGTTACAGCTATGCTTATCTACCTTAGAAGTGTAACAAATCGACACGAGCATGCATCCACATGCGGTGTGGAGCATTCTCCAATATTGGTCGATCACTTCTGTGAGTAATTTCGTTGTCGGAATTTTAGATTCGGCATTTAACGTGAACTGTCGTCATATTCCAATGTCGCCTTCAGTGCGATTCACTCTTCGCTAACCGTCTTTTGTTTGCGTTTGCTACTTAACGGACGAGTCGAGTAGAGTCGAATTGATCGTGATAAGCATGGCTGATTGTGTCCTGTGTTGTTTTCGCACGCTTACCTCATTATGGGAACTGGAAACGCCTGGGCCTGACAGAGCAACGCAAAGCTGCTGTTAGCCGCTTTGTCGAAAATGCTTCCCTTTGATTCCGACGAGAACGTGGGCGGTTTGGAACCGACGGGTTCTGTGTGTCGATGGGAGCCGGAGAAAAATTTAATAAACAAATGTAAACGACATGTAAGCATTCCACGCATATACGTAATTTGATGTTGGCGATATGTGTTGCGTTTTGAAGTGTACTCAATTTTGTGCAATTTGAATTATTACTTATCGATCGTTGAAATCTTCTCCTACCAATCGAACGATATGCCGCTATTTTACACTAACCTAGTTATGGGCACTGGATAGGCTTGTGCTTGACATAACAGAGCAAAGCTTGTGTTTCTGTACCGCCTAAAGATGCTCCCCATAGAGTCGGATGAAAATGTGGGAGCTTTGGATCCGATCGGTTCTAGCGAATGCGGCAAACATACAAAAATAAATTAGTCTTCTAGCACCTTATTATCTAACTTTATACGCCATTTGCCTAAATGTTGAAACTTGCGACCAAAGGAAATGGAATTAAGCGTTATAGTACCTTGTAACTGGTACCGGGTGTGCCTGTGCTTGACAAAACAATGCCACAATAGAGTCGCTCGGTTTAACAAACATGCTAATCTTGGAGTCGGTAGAAAATGTCGGAGGTTTGGATCCGATGGGTTCTGTTCCAAATAGCCGAAATATGGGAAACATATGTTTTAAACAATTCTACATTTTAAGCGCAAAAGTACGATATTGCCTGAACGTGGGAAGGATGGGTGGTCCTTATTGATATGTCAACCTCTCACATACCTTGTGATGGGAACTGGATATGCTTGGGCTTGACAAAAAAGAGCCAAAGTCCTATTGCTGGCTTCTACAAACGAACTGCTACGTGCGGTTGTGGAAAACGAAGGAGCCTTCAGACCAATAGGCTCTAGGAAAATATGTTAAATAAATCTATATTTTAGTGTTCCTTTATCTTAATTTATTCTTCGATCTTCCCAAATTGCCTGATGTGTTGCTAAAAAGATATAAGAAAGTAGATGACCTCCTCTTTTACTAGCCTACCTCGTAATTGGAACTGGAAAAGCCTGAGCTTGGCAGAATAACGCGAAGGTAGTATTGCTGGGATACTTGAAAGATCCACTCAATAGTGCTGTTGCAAATGATGGTGCCTTCAATCCGATAGGTTCTGATGAATTTTAAAACAAATAGTCGAAAAAACATTCTATCTACTACTGTCAGATGATTAAAGTTTAGCCCTGAATGTTGGGTAAAGTGCAATTATTATCCGAATTACCTTGTGATTGGCACTGGAAATGCCTGTGCTTGACAGAACAAAGCAATTGTTGCGTTACTCGGCAACTTGAACGTACTACTTAGAGAGGACGAAGAAAATGTAGGAGCCTTCAAACCGATGGGCTCTGTAGAACACGTTACAAATAGGTATAATTAATAAAAACCATTAAAACTATAAACAAACTATATCCCAAACTGCCTGAATCATTTCTTTTCGCTAGGGTTACCTTGTTACTGGAACAGGGAATGCTTGGGCTTGACATAGTAGGGCCAAACTTGCACTGCTAGGTTCAACGAATGAACTTGTCCGCGATGCTGACGAAAAGCTAGGAGCTTTCGAACCAATCGGTTCTAAATACAACATAATAATTCGATCTTACTTTCTTGCGGATAGCTATATTAATCTGGTTGAATCTAAACCATAACAAATTGCCTGAAGAAGACGGGGCTTTACCTGGTGATCGGAACAGGAAACCCTTGTGCCTGACACAAAAGCGTTATCGTAGAATGCGCAGGCTTCTTGAACGAACTAGTTCCGGAATCAGACGGGAACGTGGGTGCTTTTGATCCGATCGGTTCTTAAACAGCGAGATAAGCATAAGAATAATGTTTAACAAACCCCATAGACCTTTATCAATCTGTAACCAACTGCCTGAAATGTGTTGGAATAAGCGCATGGATTACCTTGTGATCGGAACCGGATATGCTTGGGCCTGACAAAACAGTGCGACACTCGTATTGCTCGGTTTCATAAACGTAAACGTTTTCGAATCAAACGAAAAAGTTGGTGCCTTCGAACCGATTGGTTCTGGGGAGAGAGTAAAATGTTACCATATAACCCTTGTCTAATGTATCTTTACACAATCAAAAACAAATTATGCCCGAATGAGAGAGACAAAATGCAAGGAATTACTACCTGGTCACTGGCACTGGATACGACTGGGCCTGACAGAAAAGTGCAATGTTTGAGTTACTTGGCTTAACGAAGTACAGTTTCTTATAGTCAAAATTGAACGTTGGAGGCTTTGAGCCAATCGGTTCTGCAAGAAAAGAATGACGAACCTTACCATGAAGCAGCTATACACGCCATTGCATAAATCGCCATGTTAGGATAGGGCTGTGCTACAAAAATAATCGAAGCTACGGACGTACCTACTGATTGGAACTGGAAACGCCTGCGCTTGACAAAACAGTGCAAGGCTCGTGCTGCTCGGTTTGTTATACGTAATGCTGCGCGCGTCAGAAGGAAATGTTGGCGCTTTGGAACCAATCGGTTCTGGAACGCAAACAGAAGGTTGACATTTTTAAAAGCATCTTTTTGGACGTGTTTCCTGAACATTGAAAATTGGGCTACCCTGCGATAACAGCACTGAAATCAATATTCTAAGCACAGCACCCAAATGTATGCAACATATCAATTAAATTACCAATATTATGGAGGTCTCTTTGGCATTTTCAACGATTTAAAATTGTACTCATGTGTAGGAACGGTGGTATATGCTGATAATGATTGCATACCTGTCCTAAACCAGAATAATACCAAGAATACATCCATCAAATTGACCTTAGACCTACCTAGTAATAGGAACTGGAAATGCTTGTGCCTGGCAGAAAAGGGCCAAACTATGATTGCTCATCTTTGTGTATGATCTACTATTCTCGTCGGAAGCAAATGTGGGTGCTTTCGATCCAATTGGCTCTAGAAATCGTGCGTACATATAAAAGGGAAGTGAATTTCACACTCAAATTTACCGATATACTGGGACAGGAAATGCCTGAGCGTTGCAGAGTAAGGTAAGCCACTCGCCAGCTTCAACGCGAGACACGAACAATGCCGCATCGTTACTAAAAGAAGGTGCCTTAAATCCGACGGGCTCTAGTTTGGTTGTTGTGAAAGAAATATAGCATACCGAATGCAATCATTTAATCGAACATTCAAATGGAATAGATACTAATTCTACTCTGCCAGTAAGGAAATGGGTACCCCTCTGTACAAGCTAATATGTGTCGTAACTTCTTACAGACAATTACCTATAGATCGGTACTGGAAAAGCTTGGGCATTACACAGGAGCGTAACACGCGTACCAATCTCCCACGATAATGCAAATTGTGATGCGTCGTTGTTGAAGCTAGGAGGCTTAAAACCCACCGGTTCTACAATGTTTTCAGAATTAATTTTAAAACAGCAGATCAAGCTGTTTTCTTCAAACTGCCTTCATCTTCAAAAGGTACCCTGGTTTTTTTGCCTACCTAAACACTGGGACAGGATATGCTTGAGCTTGGCACAGGAGCGCAACAGTCTGATTTAGTAAGCTATCCACATAGTTCATGGAGTGAGTAGCAAACGACGGTCCCTTGCTGCCAATCGGTTCTACGAGGGCGATCATTGGAAAATGATATGTTATAATCAAACAACAAATTGTCACTTTTCGGAACAATTAGCATTGGGATAAGATACTCTGGATTGCACTTACTTAAAGATCGGTACCGGATATGCTTGAGCTTGACATAACAAGCCTACGCTCGAGTTCATACTGATGTCCAAGTATGTCATAATGTTGGATCCAAACGAGGGAGCCTTACTACCAATTGGTTCTAGAGAAGAATTCAAACAATCATTATGATTGTTGATAAGATCTATCCTATCGTGCCTTTATGTTTTGGGATAGAGAACTCAACCATCATGTTTATGAAAGACCCATAACTTACTTGAAAATAGGGACGGGAAATGCTTGTGCCTGGCATAGCAGTGCCACCGTTCCATTCACAGAATTTCTTACAAATGCCATAGCATCCGTCGAAAAGGAAGGTGATTTACTTCCAATCGGTTCTAAGTTTCAAAAAATACACATAGAATGGGGAGAATAGGTAAGCCTCTAATGGGGATACCCTAAAGCAGATTGAAGTAAGCCATAGGCGTTTGTGCCTACCTGAATACGGGTGTAGGGTAACCCTGAGCCTGACATAGCAATGCGACACTGCTGTTCAGCGGTGTCATCATGATCGTGATAACGGTAGTAGAAAACGAAGGAGCCTTACTCCCGATAGGTTCTACATAGAACGAAAAAAAAACATAACCACACCCTATTTCAGGAACTCTTGCTACATTGACAGGCGGTTAGCGTGTGTCTGCCCAAAACAAAATACCTGAACACTGGAACTGGGAAGGCCTGTGCCTGACACAACAGTGCCATAGTGGCGTTAGAAGCAGCTCTTACAACAGCTATCGCCTCCGAAGACAGAGACGGAGCTTTACTCCCGATTGGTTCTGTTGGAAATTGAGTGATTGAAAGATAAAATGCCCCATCAATCACACTTGCCCTATCCATATGGTTTTCAATCCTAAATGTTGGTGTAAGATAATCTCATGCCACGTGACTAATCTACCTGAACACTGGAACTGGGAATGCTTGGGCTTGGCATGTTAGGGCAGTACTCGTATTTCCTGCAGCTTTCACCGCAACCATCATGGCATCATTGGAGAACGAGGGCGATTTACTACCGATCGGTTCTAGACATAAGGAAATTTATTGACTAATTTAAATCCAGATACTATACCAGGAATGTTTTAAAATAAATTGCCCATTACAATGACGCTAACCTGAATGAAGCTACCGGGTACGCCTGAGCAGGGCAGAAAAACACTACGCTGGTGTTCATTCGACGTTCCATCCAATTTTTCTTGCTATCTACTGACAGTACCGGTGGTTTGGCACCGATCGGTTCTAAAAAATGAAAATTCGAAACCAACATCACATGAAGTTTGCACAAACCAACTATTTATACTACAAATCAAAACAAATTGACAGTGGATCGCCTCTTTAGATTCTTCGTCTAAAACACCCTACTTTCTCACCTAAAGTTTGGAGCTGGAAAACCTTGCGCTAGACACAGCAAAGCAAGATCACTGTTTGGATCGGCAAAAATTGGTTTCTGTGTCAGTGAGGGTGTTTTGGGTGCGGTACTCGACACCGGTTCTGAAAATGCCAAATACAAAAAGAGCCGTTTTACTTTAACTCCACTGCGGGAAGCGAACTATATCAACTTCAATAAAACCCTATTCACAAGCTGTGTAAGAATGTTGGTATAAGAATATCTTCCCTTACTGTATAGAAAAAGATTCTAACATGCTAACATTTAACATCTGCCCTTATTACCTAAACACCGGAACCGGAAACGACTGTGCTGGGCAGAGCATCGTCACATTTGCATCTCTTTGCACGAGCAGCTTGCGACTCTCATCACCGGATGTAAGCCGGGGTGCAACACTGCCTACCGGTTCTGCAGCGTCCCGCAGGCACAGTACGACAAGCATATCAGTGGAGTTAGGTACCATTTTGATAAGATTTGTTCTAAATGTTGGTTTGCAAGATAAAATTCGGGCTTACCGAAAGGCAGGTACCGGATACGATTGGGCCGGACAGAGCAATGTGATGTTGTCGGTCAAGCGTTCCAGTTGCACTCGCATCGCATCGCCGGACGTTAGCCGAGGTGCAACGCTGCCAATTGGTTCTATAGGGAAAAGGGCAAACAAAATATTTACCATAAACCGGGTCGATTCCAAAGAACCGGATATAATCGACTTCTAAGTATTCCAATCCAATATAGTTACAACTATCCTCACACGTCCCATCCTGGACGAGAAATTTCCTAACGCACTCTGAACATTGAGAAGGCTCATTGCAACACGAAAGATTAACCCTTTAGACGCCACACCAAAGCAAATCATTCCCGATGCGCGTAGAAAATGATACTTCATCAGCAGCTCACCTAAATGCAGGCACCGGAAAGGACTGTGCCGGACATAGCAGTGTTATGTTGTGCTCTACTCTGATGTCTAGATTTCGGCTTTTGTCTCCAGTGGTGAGGCGTGGCGCAACACTCGCAAGTGGCTCTGGCAGCAGTAAGTGATACAAGAAACTGGATTAATGTCACTACTCCGTGGTGCCGTTTCGAACGTTCGAAACGATCTGACATTTCAGTCGTAGCAGATGCGCGATCTCTTTCGTTGTCATGCGCTGAACGCTTTTGAGGAAGAACGCACCCTGGCGCTTCACACAACACGATCGGTTGGAAAGGAACATGGCGCAATGCGTAAAGCTAAAACAAACCGAAGAAACATTACCTAAAAACGGCTATCGGGTAGCCCTGAGCAGAGCAAAGTAAGGCGATCGTATTACTACGCCTGACTTCTGCCGTCACGATCTTGGAAGTGGAATCTAGCTTGGGAGACACCCTACCGAGAGGTTCTAAAGGCGGAGAAGAAACAAAAAAAAACAGAGGGGAGATTGGAATAATTGTGCCACGCATGTACTGAATTGAACGAGTTGTTCTACTCGATGTGTGTCTCGGACGTACGCACGATTAGCTCACTTGTGCAGCATTCGTCCGCTAGTTGGTGTGGATGTTAGTTGATATTAATTGTGCTAAACTCAAAGCACCTATTAGTGCAAAACGAACCATGTGTGACAGATGAGTGAGCTCGGTGATCGTTGTGTTGGTGGAAAAATGTCTCGCAACTGTTGTTCGTACAAAAGGAATTTTAATCCTCATTTGTATGTGACTCCATGCACCGAAACCATTATTCAAAGTTGTTCTAGTAACGGTAGTAGTTAGTAGCACAAAATGTCATCAAGTGTTGACCATTCTTATGACCAGTCCGATTTTCCAACGCGTTCGCATACATTGTTCTATCGTTTTTTTTTTTTGCAACACACAAACATGTTAAAACACGAGCGATCTGATTTGAGACACCTATTTCTTCTATTTGTGTTTTTGTTTTGAAACTGAATAACTTTCTTACACGGCTTTTCTGTCAAACAGGCAAACCGATGCCCGGACCAGAGTATAGACTAATCTTTCTTCTACACGCAACACAGGGTACCCTATCCCAACATTCAGGCAATTTGTTTTGATTTATTAATGTTATTAAGGCTGGCAACAAAATTGGCTCGGTTTTGTTTCGTGATCATTTGATCGCTTATTTTGTTACCAGCGATCATCGACGTCATAAAAGAAGGCAATAAAACACGCATCAATTTAACGATAGAGACACAGTCGTTCAGCTTTCGATTGTAATCAGTTCAATAGACGTAAAATGTCATACAGTGTGTGCCATAACTATGTGAATACTTTTTACCAAAAACGCAAAAATTCCCTAGACAGATAAAAATATTGTTTCTGTAAACTATGAACACAAAAAAACTCTAGTTTATAAAATAAATATTAATACAGTGCGTAACACAACTATAAGGCCACTTGTTTTTTGAGAATAACTGGAAATGTTGAGAAGATAGATAAAATTGATGTTCTACAAAGTTGTAGAGAATAAAAAAATACGGATTTTTATGTATTTTGCATATTTTTACGCACACTAATACTATTTTTTTCTCTGGGTTGAAAATTGCTCCTTGTATCATAACTATAAGGCCACCTACGAAAATCCTTTGTTTTTTCATGCAAATTATCATTTTAAAAATCGGTAAAAATTACAATTAGTAAGAAATTCTCCCGTTTAACGTAAAAACAATTTTAAACAACTTTTTTTTAAACTTTTGGTAAACTTATGCATGCATTTGTTAAATTTTCAGAGTTTTTATGCATAATTTTTTATATTTTTATTTTTATAGTTTTTTTGTGTGTATATTTTGGACTAATTTTTTTTGGAGCATGAAACTACAATAAATACCTTTCCAAATATGTATAAACATCCCTGGTACAGTACCCATAGCATGTGCAGGAGCCAAATAAACGTATATTTTTATTTTTATAGTTTTTTTGTGTGTATATTTTGGACTAATTTTTTTTGGAGCATGAAACTACAATAAATACCTTTCCAAATATGTATAAACATCCCTGGTACAGTACCCATAGCATGTGCAGGAGCCAAATAAACGTACTTAGAAATGAGCC
>KZ061617.1:253198-265108 GCA_002091835.1 Anopheles maculatus | reverse complement strand
GACGCTCCACACGACCTGCCTGTCGCTGGCTGGATGAATGTAGAACGAACCGATTCTGAGCATGTGCCGCACCATGGAAAAACACCACCCAGGGATATAGTAAGGGACGGGGCGGTGGCGATGATTCACACCAACGTACAGAAACTGCAACTCCGACCAGGACTTGCGCTAACCCCGACTCACACTAAATACTAGTGGGCACAACCTGTTGCGTGTCGTCGGTAAGGGCCATAGTGTCGGTGTGAAGAGCTGGTTCGCGTATTTTGCTTTGCACCGTGAGTGCCCCACTGCCATGGCAACCGAAAAACGTGGTGAGTGCCCTAGAGTGACAACATCGCCCCCGTCGATGATGCTAAAATCTGTCCCGGCTATATTCCCATTTTCCGTTGCCCCCCTCCCGGAACAACAAAGGAAGCAGCAAGCACATTTGCCGAATCGATTACTGCTCTGCTACTATAGCAACACACAAGGGTATGCGGCGCATGCGCTTCCAGGAGTTACAGTTTTGGGCGCGCAAATCTTCCCAAGGACCTCCCTCACTAGCAAACGGATGAACACTCGGTACTGGCACAGAGCACATGCTACCAACAGGGTAGAAAACTGGGCCACGGTTGTCATGAATGAGATTGTATATATACAACATTCGGGATGTGTGCATGTGGTGGTTTCAGCAGCTTGTCCGAAAGCGAAAAAAAAACATGGAGAAAGTGTCAAAGCGTGGCCCTAACGCAAAATGAAAACAATTAACAAAGCTATTATTTTCTTAAAAGTTTTTAACAGATTTATAACGGATTGTGTATACTATAAGAGAGCTATATTTTTGAAAACAAAATGCTATACAAATTCTTTAGTTCAATAGTTACTGATTGTTCTATAGCTGTCTATAGATGTCTATAAAATAATTTTAAAATTGCTAATCAAATAATGAGTAATTAATATCAATAATAAAGAAACCAAATTTAACTGGTAAATCCAAATGCTATTGATATTCCTATGAAAATCATACACCCATTCTCAGTAGTTGAGCCTTTTTTCCTCTAGATATAGAAGACCACAACGAATTTTATTCACATTTAAAATTCAAACATAACCGACAAAGCAACATTTTGTTTTACCAAGTCACTCAACGCAAATTGCAAATTAGAGTGTAACGGTCGTTTTGGTTTCATAAAAAAATTTATGCCACGCTTCATCACAACTCCACCGAACACAAACCCAAACAACGCTAGCGCCGGGACACAACAAATGTTCATAAATTATAACCGCTTTCGCTTTGTTCCTTGTTCCATTCAACCATTCCTCGACATGATGTGCGCTCAGAAGCGGCAACAAAAAATTATCATTTCAATCTCGCCGTATGCGCTACGCTAAAATGGATGATGGGTGACAGTGAGTCAGTTTTTAATTCGCCAAAAAGCAACACATGTTTGCCAAATGTTCACCTAAAACTCTGCGAGTCCAGTCCAGCCCCGGAGCATACGGGCAACAATCAAGTAGCTTCAACGTCGGTGTTCAACAGCATTAGGTTTTTGCCCAACTCCCAACGGACAAGTTGGCCGTTTCTTGCTGGCCGGATTTGCGGTGGGTAGCGACTTGTGTTTACATCAACCACAACACCGCAGCTGCACCACGATTGGATAGATTGAATAAACGGGGCCATCAGTGGGAAGATCACTTTTTCGTTTCCTTCGCACGCACGGCGCAACACCCCACGAGCGGACGAAGTATTCAAGATCACCTTCGATTTTACGAACTCAACTTCAAAACTGCGATCACAAATATTATGCTGGCCCGCGGTACGGTGACGATGAAAACGACGATGATGATGATGATGACGGAGAAGAGAAGTAGCATTAAACTGGAAACGGTGCAAAACACACCTGCTGTGCTATCGAAACGAAAGTCCTCGAATTTACTTCCCATAAACGGGAACTCACATTAACCACCTGATGTGAAAACTTAAAAAAACTAAAACTGTTTTGTTTACGATTTTCAATTTCTTATCATTCTCCTGAAGATCGCAGCGATCTCCTGAAGTATATTTGCTAGAATAAATGAGTATTCAATGGATCACGAACTTACGAACTAACTTACAAGCTATTAGGAAGGAGGATCACAAGGAAAAGGTAGACCGTGAGGCCCATGGAGTTTTGGAGAAGGATAAGGAACAGGGAAAACAAAACAAAAAAGTGCCAATAAAAACCAAACATAAACCTAAACAAAGCATTAGAAAATAAACTAAATTTAAAACGCGATCAATTCCTAAACGCAAAGATCTGTAAGGAACTGTTGTCTACGCTATGATACGAATTTTTTTTAACCGAGATTCATAGTTTAAAGACCATCATTAGGCAAAGAAAGATGTAAATCAGAACAGATCGAACGAGAACATTCAAAGATGGTTAGGGATAGTGCAACGATTACCGATGCAAAAGCGGTAGAGCCGTAGGAAAAACTGCAACTTGAATTACCAAATGATTCGTCCTTCTTGAAGCTAGTGCCATCCGTTGCTGTCCATTCGATTATCTCTACATGGTCGGCCACAAAGGACGGTATCTGGCACTTGAAAAGGGCCGTATTTCCGCGGATCACAAACACATCGTATACCTGTGCCTCATAGTACTGATTCACAACTGAAACGAAGGCGACGAATCGAAAGAGCATGTGTAAACTATTTGGCAAGGAAATAATTTCTCTATCGTTATTACTGTCTTTAAACAAAGTTCTCAATCACGCCTTGAAACGCAAACAAAATGCTTTAAGAAACTCAAACGGAACCTGTACACCACTTGAGAACACTGAACGGGGAGTGGAAGGATTGAATTCTACAAAACTGATAACTTCAATTTCCTCGTACCGGTTTCATCATTTAGCTCAATTTCGGTACCATCGTCAGCCAACCAACCGGTGACATCTATGAAATCTGACACAAACGATGGTATCAAGCACTTCAAGATGCCTGCATTACCGTTCAGGACGTACTCGTCGATAACTCGGGTATTATAGAATTGATGGATCACTGAACAAAAGGTGAAATGAAATAAGGGCAAATTATTAACAGCTACAGCCAATATAACATAATATCTCTTTTGCCTCAAAGAACCTGGAGCTCGTCTTGAAGATACAGATGATTGCCTACCACAATAAATCAGAGGACTAAACCGAGAGCATATCGGGACATTCTAGGATCGTGGAGAAAGACTTCTAACGAGGTAAAGCGGTCTAAATATTGGGAAACACCCTTCAAGATAAAAATTACCAAAACCACCATCCGTGATCGGAAGGTACTCTTCACCATCGTCCGTTAGCCAAGCGTCAACGAACACGAAATCGGAAATGAACGATGGTATTAAACACTTCAAGATGGCTGCATTACCGTTCAGCACAAACTCATCCGTCAGTCGTGTTTGATAGTACTGATGAACCACTAAAGACGAATGAGAGTTACGAGTAGAAGCAATAGACAATTAACGACAAATTAACAAAACTGCTTTATAAATAAAATCCTAACCTCAGTCTCTCAAGCTAAAGCCTATAGGTGAACTTTAAAATATTGGACTACCAGCTCTACGAATCAACAAACGCATCATCTTATTATCGACATAGGACAACATTGTCAAGGGAAACTATGCATGAAGGGAAGGATTATCAGTGAACAGTTGAAGGTCAACGAATGCACAGTATATCAGCCAACCAACCCATCATCGAATCGTCCACATTCATCATTACAGTTTGATCGTCAATGTCCCACGATTCGATTGTTATGAAATCCTGCAGGAAGGACGGTACCAGACACTTCAGGATGGCCGCATTGCCGTTCAATACAAATTCGTCATTCACGCGGATCTGATAGTGCTGATGCACAACTGAACAAAAACAAAATGCAAAATAAGGAGTTATCGGATGTAACTAGAACGTTTGATTAAGAAAAAACTTAAATTACAAAGACAATTTTTGTACAACACCAACTCCCCAAGGGACGCTCGTGAAAACCATGAAAGGAGTATGGAAAATAGGAGACGCCAACCCAATTAACATTTCTTGTGCTTGTTGTGCAGCTTGAACTACTACCATAGTCTCCAGTTTCGCCCGGATAGTATTCATTCCCATCGGAATCCGACCACAGATCTACGATGACAAAATCGGACACGAACGAAGGAATCTCGCACTTCATAATGGCCGAGTTGCCCCGAATGACGTACTCGTTATCCGCTTCCGCTTCGTAGCTTTGAATTACAACTACAAGCGAGGCAATATGGCAACAACAAAAAAAACGAAAGACTCATTTTAAAGAGGAATGAATACTGCTAAACTAGCGAGATTGCAACAGATATCTTGGAATTACATTAAGTCATCTGTTAGTTAAGAAACAAACCAAACAAAAAGCTTTAAAAATCCTTTGGAAGGGACTGTTGTTACGGATAGGAATATTGATGGAGTTAAAAACTACGACAATATAACAGATTTCACAATTTGCTAGTACCCAATTGTTCGCTATTTGTCGCCTGGTTGTACTCTTCACCAGAATCGTCGATCCAGGCATCGATCGAGACAAAGTCACCAATGAACGAAGGGATTTTACACTTCAGGATAGCCGAATTCCCTCGGATAATGTACTCATTCTCTGCCTCAGTAACGTAGTACTGATTAACAACTGTGTAAAGGAGGAAAAAGACCAGAAGGAATGCCATAACAACTCTCCCTGATACTAACAAGTTAAAGTGCAATATTGGGGACTAAGAGAACCTCGGAAATTAGCCCTAAAATTTCTTCAAATATTCGATAACTAAAAAACAATTCTAAGAACCAACTATACAAGATGAACAACATAATAAAGGGAATAGGTTGATGGACTGGAAGATCTTGCTTTGGTTAATAACGTCTCACAATAATTAAAATTAACAACCGTAATCCTGCTCTCCCGTATGATACTCATTGCCATCATTATCAATCCAAGCCTCAACGTACACGAAATCACCAATAAACGATGGCACTTTACATTTCAGGATGGCGGAATTGCCCCGAATCGCGTAATCGGTTTCACCGTCGGTCTGATAGAACTGATTTACAACTGGATAAATCATGAGAAAAGTGGTTACAAAACAAAATTTCACATCAGGACTATCATCTGTTGTAGGGAACGGAAGGGAATAGACGAACGTGTGATCTTAATCCTATCTACGAAACAATCACCATTGCTATCGTCTTCCTCACGATAGTGGTACTCATTCCCGTCACTATCGAGCCACGTTTCGACGTAAACAAAGTCCGCAATGAACGAAGGAATTTTACACTTCACAATGGCCGAATTGCCCCGAATGATGTACTCATCTTCCGAGCCCGTTTGATAGTACTGATTGACGACTGGAACCGGATGCCGGATGGAAGCAATTACAAACAAATTATCAAACACATAATCAAACAACGTAAACAATAATCTGCCGCTTTGCAAAAGACACATGAAATGTACTGCTTTAATACGAAAAATGATTGGCGATAAGGATTATAGTGTTTGAGGAATGGGTAAGGATCACGGGGGCTACCGAAAAAAAATGCACGACAACATGTCCTAACCGTAACTGTCGGACTGTACAAGTTCGATACCGTCCTCATCGATCCACGACTCTACACGGACAAAATCGGACACAAACGACGGTATGGAGCACTTGAGAATGGCGGAGTTGCCCCTGATGACGTACTCGGTAAGTATTTCTGGCTGGTAGTGTTGATTGATGACTGAACAGATGGGCACAAAACATAAAGTTACAAGAACATGGAAAAATACGTTAACAAAAAAAAAAGATAAACAATTTAAACATAAAATTTGGTAAACCACAAATAGACCTGGAAGATGACTTCGTCAACAAAGTAGGTATATGGAGTGATTGGGATAGGCGGATTGGAGTTGAAGAGTCGTAAACCAAAGACCGCTGAAACTGTACACGCTACCATAGTTTTCCGATGGAACAAGCTCATTATTTTCCTCATCTATCCACGCTTCTACACGCACGAAATCCGACACGAAGGAAGGTATCGAGCATTTCAGGATGGCACTGTTACCGCGGATGACATACTCCATCAGTATGTCGGCACCATAATGTTGATTAATGACTGGGAGAATAGTCGACAGTCGAGGGGTGAGATGTGTTCATGAACCATTAGCATATCATTTGCACAAAATAATATAAAATCATATTGAGACAATAAAAACTGGAGACAAAACTATAATGAAGATAGGATTGGGACAGCTGGAGAAGTATCTCGCATAAAGACCAAAAACACCACTGTACCGGTATCAAAGCTGGAAGCATTGTACAGACTACCATCGCTTCCGATCCACGACTCGACCTTTACGAAATCTGTCACGAAGCTGGGAATATTACACTTCAGAACCGCCGTATTGCCTTTAATGACATATTCTGACACTACTTCCGCCTCGTAGTATTGATTAACGACTGTTTGGAAGGAGTTCAAAAATGTAAACAACCAACGATAATAAAAGCAGGAATTCAAAAATTTTATACATAACGAGACGACATTAAGGAATGTTAAAAAACTCTCAAACTATGATGATCAATAATACCAAAACAGGATAGGTTCTAGGAAGGAAGAACTTTATGTGTTTTTAGGTCTTATTTTAGCAACACGAACCAATCTCTAAGTCTTGTGCATCTGCTGATTGTGACCGATTGTCAATATGTTGATAAACATTGCCGGCATCATCATTCCACGACACTACACCAACAAAGTCCGCCACAAACGAGGGTATGGAGCACTTAAGTATAGCCGAATTGCCACGGATAACGTACGCATTGTTAACTTCCGAATCTGCTGAACCACTGGACGAGTACCAAACGAAACAACATGGCACAAATAATTACGCGAAACTCATAAGAATACATAATTTGAAGGAAAAAACAACAACTTTGAAATGGAGGGACAACTTTTGTAGAGGAAGGCAAGGCTGCGGGATCAATGAATCAATCCGGTCGGTCGGTGGAACCCACCCTCGTCGGTGGAATTAGCATAGAAGCTATCGTTTGTGTCTGTGTGCCATGAAACAATCTTCACAAAATCGGCCACATACGACGGTATTTGACACTTCATCAGGACTGCATTGCCGCGAATCGCGTACTCCTTGTTTACATCCACATCGTAGTACTGAGCAATCACTGATAAGCGCAAAATTAGCGGGGAACAAGATTGTTAAAGCAGTCAGATTAGAGGAAGTTAAACTGGGAACTGATTTCATACGTTCTTTACTTAAGGATCGATCGTGAGTCGTAAACTATGATGGATGTATTAAACTGAAAGCTGCAACGAGCTGCTGGAGATCTTAGCTGGACAAGCAACAAACGAATCTGACGTAATTTTGAAATGAATTTAATGAATCTTTTAGTGCAGTTGTTGGGATACACGCTGTGACTTTTTCCTGTAGACAATTTTTTGTAAATAGCTCAAGAATTTATTCAAGAATAATATTGACGACAGATTTCTCAACAATATTTGGGTATTTTTAACACGTTTTATCGTTTTTTAACTGCTCAACCTATCCAATAATAACATTATCCTTTTTACTTTTGTCCAAAAATACTAATTTTTAAAATATTCAAGAAGTTCTTAATCTGTAATCCTTGTTTATATATCTCTCGATACACATTTTTGCGTTATAACATTGATCAGTGCAATTTCTATTTCAATTTTCCACGCAGAAATACTTCGATTTTAAAGTGCAGCTATAGGAAATCGTCACAGTGCAGTACAGGGAATGGGACCATGGCAAACGGATAACGCGAACGATTAAGGAGTTTGGGACCATCTTATTCTAGCTATAGCTCGACCGAATCTCGAACCCGAACTCCTAACCGTAAGAATCGGCTGAATAGACATGTGTTTCCTCCTGCTCGTCACCACTGGTCCACGAAACGACATCGACAAAATCGGCCACAAACGACGGTATCAGACACTTGAAGATGGCGGAATTGCCCAGAATGACATGCTCCTTGTTGACATCCACTTCGTAGTACTGGGAGACGACTGGGGAACCGTTCGGGACAAACCAAAATCACACACAGGGAACGAGAAGAACAACGTGAAAAAAATGGGAACCATGCAAACAAAGAAGTAGACTGACTGATATTTGCTACTTCAAACCCCAGGGAAAATCAAACAACAACCTCTGCTTGCGAACAAACGACACCACATTAACATCCTTTCGTGCTGTAAATTGATGGCTGAAAATGTTAATATAAACAAGGAAATGGGGCATGTACGAAACATCTGACAAATTATCCATTTTACTGGTGATGCTGTCCACCACTATCCTGGACGTTGAGGGCTGCGTTTGGGGGTGATTAATCCGCTTGTTATTCTTATCATCACGTACAGAAGACACACATCACAGTAGCATCCTTAGCGAACGCGAAGGATCCCTTGCTGTCACAAAAAAAGATCCAAGTAATCTTCGCAATTTTGCTCCGTTTTCACACACACACACACACATCGATTAACATGCGATTTTTTTTTGCACTTTCTTGCCTTTTTTAAAGCACTTAGAACACGGAAATCACCACACACGACGAGCAATGTGTAATTGCATAATTTCCTACTATTTTCTTCTTTTTTCTCATTCTAACTTCAAACGATTTTCTCTTTCATGCACCCTTAAATATTGCACACGCACACACAAACATATTCAAATATGCCGGTACACTTGAATGCACCCGCACAGTGCACTTCTTCTTGCGGCATCCTTTCACATATGCAATCATTGAAAAAAAAACACACACATTCTATCTTTTCTTGTGTATGTGGCACTTCTTCCGCCTTTGCTTCTACACACAACACTCATTCTTAAGCATATGCCAGCCCTTCTTATCCACTTTTCGCTTTTCGAAGGGATTCTTTTTTTGTCGCGCACTTTACTTTGCTTTACACATTCTTTCTCCACTTCAACCTTTCGTCGGTTGTTTTCGCTTCACACACCCTTCACATGATTCCCGCCGCACACTGCATTAACTCTCCAACAGCATATGATTTTCTTCGCACTCGTTTTAATTTGTGTGGAAAAACACATGGCATTTCGTAGATTCCGAGCATCTCGATTCCACGAAATGAGGAACGCACCACAAAGCAGATCCGGATTATCCTTACTGCATCCTCCACACACACACACATTTATACACTTTTCTCTTTGCTGCTTCTTTTGTGTGCATATTTTGAACTCCTTCTCGGGCACGAACGTAAATGCGCCCGTATTTCAGTACCTACCTGCAGGTCACCGGCCCGTGGCAGATGTTTCGTACTTTGCCCACATTTCCTACCTTTTTGCGAGGCACAAAAAACTGGCCTCGAAACTTACCGGCACGAACGTTGACATCGCGCGAAATCACCGATCCGAACTGGTTCTTGGCCATGCATGCGTACACCTGGGCGTGCACCTCCTGCCGGTAATCTTCCGCCCGGAACGGTGGAAACACCAGATTTCCATTCGGCAGTATCTGTCGCAGTCCGGGTACATCGCCCACGGCCGTTCCATCGCTGCGGATCCAGATCATTTCCGGTGGCGGATTGCCGGTCGCACTGCATTCAACCACGGCGCCAGTTGAGTTGGAAAAATCGATGCGGTTGGTCGGTTCCTTCAGGAAGACGGGTCCCTTCGAGTCGTCCACCTTGCCAGCCCCCAGCACTCCTACGCGTCGGGCAAAATGGGTGAAACACATTAGAAATTGCTGATCCCCTACCAAATCACAGCATGCTTCTTTTCCCATCGTGCGGTTCCCATACCGCTACTTAGCAACCGCACCCGAACCCTTGGCATTCTCTTAACCCAGGTCACAATTTCAATCAAAGCAACCACACCACGCGCTTGGTGCAAAAAAAAACACGACTGGTCCGCCGATGTTACTCACCATTGAGACAATTGAAGCCACTTAATAAGCAGAGCAACGCAGTTGCGATTGCTACGGTACGCGATGTGTCGCGAACCACCAGCATCACCATCTTCTTTGCTGTTTTTCGCGGTCGGTTCACTTGCTTCCGGTACGTATACACAGCGAACTGTTTTTTTTAGGGAAAACTGTATCCTTTTCACACGCGCACACGCACGCACGTACACACACACACAGACACCTCGCGGTGGAAAACGATGGCACACACTAAGATTTCACGGGTTTTCGCGTTGGAAAATTGGCACTAGCGATTAGATGATTTCTGGAGCACCCTGGCTCCAGAACCTAGGGTGGGTGTGGAGTACACTCCTTGCACGCCGATCTCGACGAAGGATACACACGCCTGTGTGTACAAGGAAACGAGGGTTGACGCATGGAAAAGAAAATCGATTAGTTCGTGTTGGCTGTACAGGATACGGCAGTTAGCATCCTTAGCGAACGCGAACGATCCCTTGCTGTCACAAAAAAAGATCCAAGTAATCTTCGCAATTTTGCTCCGTTTTCACACACACACACACACATCGATTAACATGCGATTTTTTTTTGCACTTTCTTGCCTTTTTTAAAGCACTTAGAACACGGAAATCACCACACACGACGAGCAATGTGTAATTGCATAATTTCCTACTATTTTCTTCTTTTTTCTCATTCTAACTTCAAACGATTTTCTCTTTCATGCACCCTTAAATATTGCACACGCACACACAAACATATTCAAATATGCCGGTACACTTGAATGCACCCGCACAGTGCACTTCTTCTTGCGGCATCCTTTCACATATGCAATCATTGAAAAAAAAACACACACATTCTATCTTTTCTTGTGTATGTGGCACTTCTTCCGCCTTTGCTTCTACACACAACACTCATTCTTAAGCATATGCCAGCCCTTCTTATCCACTTTTCGCTTTTCGAAGGGATTCTTTTTTTGTCGCGCACTTTACTTTGCTTTACACATTCTTTCTCCACTTCAACCTTTCGTCGGTTGTTTTCGCTTCACACACCCTTCACATGATTCTCGCCGCATACTGCATTAGCTCTCCAACAGCATATGATTTTCTTCGCACTCGTTTTAATTTGTGTGGAAAAACACATGGCATTTCGTAGATTCCGAGCATCTCGATTCCACGAAATGAGGAACGCACCACAAAGCAGATCCGGATTATCCTTACTGCATCCTCCACACACACACACATTTATACACTTTTCTCTTTGCTGCTTCTTTTGTGTGCATATTTTGAACTCCTTCTCGGGCACGAACGTAAATGCGCCCGTATTTCAGTACCTACCTGCAGGTCACCGGCCCGTGGCAGATGTTTCGTACTTTGCCTACATTTCCTACCTTTTTGCGAGGCACAAAAAACTGGCCTCGAAACTTACCGGCACGAACGTTGACATCGCGCGAAATCACCGATCCGAACTGGTTCTTGGCCATGCATGCGTACACCTGGGCGTGCACCTCCTGCCGGTAATCTTCCGCCCGGAACGGTGGAAACACCAGATTTCCATTCGGCAGTATCTGTCGCAGTCCGGGTACATCGCCCACGGCCGTTCCATCGCTGCGGATCCAGATCATTTCCGGTGGCGGATTGCCGGTCGCACTGCATTCAACCACGGCGCCAGTTGAGTTGGAAAAATCGATGCGGTTGGTCGGTTCCTTCAGGAAGACGGGTCCCTTCGAGTCGTCCACCTTGCCAGCCCCCAGCACTCCTACGCGTCGGGCAAAATGGGGGAAACACATTAGAAATTGCTGATCCCCTACCAAATCACAGCATGCTTCTTTTCCCATCGTGCGGTACTCACCATTGAGACAATTGAAGCCACTTAATAAGCAGAGCAACGCAGTTGCGATTGCTACGGTACGCGATGTGTCGCGAACCACCAGCATCACCATCTTCTTTGCTGTTTTTCGCGGTCGGTTCACTTGCTTCCGGTACGTATACACAGCGAACTGTAGGGA
>KZ061617.1:236265-246472 GCA_002091835.1 Anopheles maculatus | reverse complement strand
ATCGGAAGATACGGGAAGATAAAATGCCATCGTTCGACGAAGAGCGCAAGCTGGTCGAGTGTGACGAAGCGATCGAAGCGATCGATGCAGCGATCGAGATGAAGAACGAACTGATCTGCGGACGGAAGAGTATCGATACGGACGAAAGTTTGCAGCGCGAGAAAGGCGAACAGATGCTGATGGCGCGCCTAAACAAACTGTCGCTCGATGAGATGCGAACGTTGCTGTACAAATACTTCCAGAAGGTGGTCGATCTGAAGGAGGCGAGCAGAAAGCTGGAGCTACAGTTTATCTCGCTCGAGCGTGAAAAGGATGCCTGGGAGTGGCAGGAAAAGATCCTTACCAACACGATCCGCCAAACGCGGCTGGAAAAGGAACGATCGATCGTAGCGCTACAGAAGCAGCACGAAACGAAGCTGAACCTGATGCTGCGTCATTTCGCTGCCGATACGTCCGCATCGATCTCTAGCACCATCCCGGACAATGCGCTACCGCCGTACCATACGCAGACGGAGTTTGTGCTCGGTTCCGGTTCGGCACGCTATCATCACCATCACCATGTACAGTACGAATCGGACGGTGGTACAAGCAGCGAACCTCAACTGTTGACCGGCCACAGCTCCAAGCAGTTGGCACACTACAAAGCAAGCACCATGCCTTCGTCAGGCCCGTCCGGTGTGCTGGGACACACCTCCAATTCAGCTCTCACGCATCATCACCGTACTGGTGGCGGTTCGGGTTCGGGTTCCGTCCAAACTCCGCTCGTGGCGATCGCGGAGAAAGAACATCGGCCCAAGAGTAAACTGTTCTCGAAGCTGCAGGTCCTGTCCCGCTACCACGGTAGCGATAAGCGGAAAATCTTCCAATCCGACATTCCGCAACAGAATCTCAAACAACTGCAGGGTGCATCGCGTCCATCGCTTACGAAGGTGACGCGTGAAAAGAACAAAATAATAATCCAGAGCGATGGCGGCGGCGGCGGTGGTGGTGGTGGTGGTGGTGGTACCGGAGGAGGCAGCAAATAGAAACAAAGTGTTGTAGTATTAGTAACATGGTAATCTCAAACCAAGAGCTCTCTGCTGTGTGTTGCACATGTTGATGTATAGGAACAGTTCACACAGATTTACCGCGTGGCGTTTCACGCACTTCCTTTTCGGTGTTTTTTTGTGTAGATAGATGTTGATTAAAGTGGTAGAATTTCTGCAGTTTGTGATTGATTTATAAATACATTATTCACACACGATTTCTTCCTGCATGCCCGTACAGTATACACACCGTATTGAGATGAACAGTTTGTTGTATGTTTCTGTGGTCAATAAAGTGTCACCGTAAAGCGTATTACAGATTGTGTGTGTGTTCGATCAATAATGGGGAATGTCCACCGGCAGCAGTGTTATTAGATTGCTTGCATTTTGCATTTAACTTGCATTTTGTGCATTGTTCGTGTTTTCTGGTTCGCCAATATTTGTCGACTCAACAAATGGTACCACAGTCCCGCTGCCGGATTTGACTCCTTTCTTTTTATCGTGCGTTCTGGCGTGAATTAGTAACGAATGCGCTTGTATGAACTGCTTCGAACAGACCGTACATTTGTACGGCTTTTCGCCGGTGTGTGTCATGATGTGATTTTTCAGCGTTTCCGCCTTGCCGAACGATCGATCGCAGTATGTGCACTTGTACTCCTTTATGCCATGATGTACGAGCTTTACATGTCTTGAAAAATTGCCTACAAAAGGAAGGAAAGAGCGCATTAAAATAATTGCAGCCATTTGCTTCCATCATTGACGACGCTAATGCTACCTGAGGTTAAAAACGTTTGTCCACAAAAGTGGCAGGTGAACACTTTCTCCTTGGTGTGATAGTTCATGTGGTGCTTCAGCTCTTCGGCGGTGGTTTTTTTCTGCCCACAGTACGAACATTCGTAGTTCTTTGTATAGGAACAGTTCACACAGATTTACCGCGTGGCGTTTCACGCACTTCCTTTTCGGTGTTTTTTTGTGTAGATAGATGTTGATTAAAGTGGTAGAATTTCTGCAGTTTGTGATTGATTTATAAATACATTATTCACACACGATTTCTTCCTGCATGCCCGTACAGTATACACACCGTATTGAGATGAACAGTTTATTGTATGTTTCTGTGGTCAATAAAGTGTCACCGTAAGCCGTATTACAGATTGTGTGAGTGTGTGTTCGATCAACCATGGGGAATGTCCACCAGCAGCAGTGTTGTTAGCATGCTACAGGAAACTCTCAAGCAATTAATTTAACTTGCATTTTGTGCATTGTTCGTGTTTTCTGGTTCGCCAATATTTGTCGACTCAACAAATGGTACCACAGTCCCGCTGCCGGATTTGACTCCTTTCTTTTTATCGTGCGTTCTGGCGTGAATTAGTAACGAATGCGCTTGTATGAACTGCTTCGAACAGACCGTACATTTGTACGGCTTTTCGCCGGTGTGTGTCATGATGTGATTTTTCAGCGTTTCCGCCTTGCCGAACGATCGATCGCAGTATGTGCACTTGTACTCCTTTATGCCATGATGTACGAGCTTTACATGTCTTGAAAAATTGCCTACAAAAGGAAGGAAAGAGCGCATTAAAATAATTGCAGCCATTTGCTTCCATCATTGACGACGCTAATGCTACCTGAGGTTAAAAACGTTTGTCCACAAAAGTGGCAGGTGAACACTTTCTCCTTGGTGTGATAGTTCATGTGGTGCTTCAGCTCTTCGGCGGTGGTTTTTTTCTGCCCACAGTACGAACATTCGTAGTTCTTGATGCCCTGATGGCGCATCATGTGCACCTTCAGCTTGTACGCTGTAGGATAACTTTTGTTGCATCTCTCACAGTGAAATGGCATGCCGCCCGTGTGAATGTACAAGTGTTTCTGTGGTGGGAAAAGAAGACCGGTTGAAAACATCTTCACTTTATATAGCGCAGCCGATCATCATACTTTTAAAGCTCCTTTGGATGAGTATGTAACACCGCACGTTTCGCAGATGCATGGTCTCGGTACGGGCTTAACATACTGCGGATTGTGCTTCTTCTTATGCGCATTTAGGCCCTTCAGAAGATTGCTCCAGCAGCAGTGTTGTTAGCATGCTACAGGAAACTCTCAAGCAATTAATTTAACTTGCATTTTGTGCATTGTTCGTGTTTTCTGGTTCGCCAATATTTGTCGACTCTACAAATTGTACCACAGTCCCGCTGCCAGATTTGACTCCTTTCTTTTTATCGTGCGTTCTGGCGTGAATTAGTAACGAATGCGCTTGTATGAACTGCTTCGAACAGACCGTACATTTGTACGGCTTTTCGCCGGTGTGTGTCATGATGTGATTTTTCAGCGTTTCCGCCTTGCCGAACGATCGATCGCAGTATGTGCACTTGTACTCCTTTATGCCATGATGTACGAGCTTTACATGTCTTGAAAAATTGCCTACAAAAGGAAGGAAAGAGCGCATTAAAATAATTGCAGCCATTTGCTTCCATCATTGACGACGCTAATGCTACCTGAGGTTAAAAACGTTTGTCCACAAAAGTGGCAGGGGAACACTTTCTCCTTGGTGTGATAGTTCATGTGATGCTTCAGCTCTTCGGCGGTGGTTTTTTTCTGCCCACAGTACGAACATTCGTAGTTCTTGATGCCCTGATGGCGCATCATGTGCACCTTCAGCTTGTACGCTGTAGGATAACTTTTGTTGCATCTCTCACAGTGAAATGGCATGCCGCCCGTGTGAATGTACAAGTGTTTCTGTGGTGGGAAAAGAAGACCGGTTGAAAACATCTTCACTTTATATAGCGCAGCCGATCATCATACTTTTAAAGCTCCTTTGGATGAGTATGTAACACCGCACGTTTCGCAGATGCATGGTCTCGGTACGGGCTTAACATACTGCGGATTGTGCTTCTTCTTATGCGCATTTAGGCCCTTCAGAGTGGTGTACGAAAAAGTGCACCCCTCGTAATCACACCGAAAGATGCCCTGATTGTTTTGCATATGCTTTTCCTTCTTGTGCCTCTTCAGGTTTTTCCAATCCGTAAAATCCTTTCCACATATCTTGCAGAGCGCTGGCTTCAGCCCCCGATGCTCCCGCAAGTGTCCGTCCAAACGTACCTGCGACCGAAACTTACGTGCACACAGATGGCAGTTCAATTCTCTACGCTTTTGTTTGCATTCTGCATTTTCTACACTTTTGCTATCATCGATGAACGAGGCAACCGTTCGATCGGCACTATCGGCACTATCATCGCTTCTTTCCGATTCGTGTTTCTCCGTATGGTTACGTGTGGAGCTTAATTCAACCACTTCTTCTGCTTCTAATGATTCATTATCTGCCGGCGGGTTATGAATATTTTCCTCTTCTTCACAAGCCGATTGAATGTTTAAATCGCCACCCTCAGTCTTGCAAACCTGGAACGGCTCTATGTGAATCTGCAAAGAACAAAACATAACAACAACTGCTATTTGTTTGGTTAAATTCATAGTATCAATTTACCTCCGTAAGCTTGCTGTATGCTGCCAAACAAAGCGTACGAAAACTATCAAAATCAACAAATTTTTCATAACATTGAATGCAAACTTTAAGCAGTTGAATATCGTCCAGTTTGGAAACCTATGGAGCACAGAGTTATTCATGAAGGGTTTGCGTTTGGTTTTCGCTTGTTCTTTATCCGCAGTAACGTACCTCCAACGATGTTAGGTTGTAGAATATTGCAGAAATATCCACCAGCTTCTTGATTACCGATAGATTATGCACTTCCGCACATATTACACAGGAAAATTTCATTTTTGCTAAAGTTTTTCCAGTTTCCAATATTGTAACACCTCCATTTGTTTACAGTTTGCTATTGAGCTAGACGGTTTTGACGTTTAAAAAATCAAAACATTGGCACAGTGCGTGACATTTAATTAAGCGCGTCTTTTTCATCATTTGAACTTTATCTGGGGTAACATTTGAAATAAAAGAGTTCGTTAGGAACACGTGTACGCTGAATATTCCCATAAAGTTATTTAAGGAAGTATAATGAGATTGCAGATGTTGCGACTTTAATGTTTGCGCTGTTTTGGTCTCAAAACCATGTCATCATTTCTTTCACCTACTTTGGACAAATTATTCTTCTATTTGATACCTCGAACGCTCTTGGTATTGGCGAACCGTATTAGTATTTTAGTTCTATAGTTTAGCCAATGGATGCACGGTAAACAGAATTAAACACAAGCCAACAAAACATGTTCATGTTCACATGAGTTGTAATCCTTTTACGTCTTTTATTCCTTTATTGTTCTTCTTTTCTGTGTTGGGTTTGGTTTTGGTTCAGATTGCTTATGTACTAGAATTAATATGCATTACTCTTCCGTTTACTTTAATTACTATTATTAGCTGCAGATCGTCACCAGAGAGTTCAGTCCTAAGAATCCGTTCCGGGTTTTACCTACTCCAACTCCCGTCCCGTTTGATGATCCGCCCAATCCATCCGACAACCGTTCACTTTAAGCAGTCCGGTCCAGCTGGAGCCGCTTGTCCTTGAGTGCGATCGAATCGCGCAGAATGATGGCGATCAACGGTACGCTTCCCATAACCATACAAACCCCCATGCAGTAGAAGCAGATCTCATACCCACCGGACACGTCGCGCAGCAAACCTGTATAGGCAGTGTGATTGAGTTTTGATATGTGGTGTGAAGATATAGTGAAGGTGAAATGGTTAAACATTTTGGATGGCGGAAACATTTCGAGATCACGGCGACAAGCGAACGAGCAAACGATCGAACGAGCGGAGACGAAGAAGAAAGGGCGAAGATCGAGAAAGAAAGAGAGAGAGAGAGAAGAAAGCAAGAAAAAAAGAAAGAAGACAGTGCAAGAAATATGTTAGTAACGATGAGAAGTGCGGCACCACACCAACACCCGGGCTGGTGGCGTTCGGAGGGCGACGGAATCGATAATTCTGGTTCCCGTCGGTTAAAAACCTGCTAGTGGTGGCACCGAGATTGCACCAATACTTTGGAACATCCGAACCAAGCCATAGCTGGAGCTAATGCGTTCCGTCCCAAACAGATCGGCCAGTAGCACCGGAACCAGTAGGTACCAGCTGCCCAAACACAGCCCGTAGCATCCGGCACTGACCACAATCACGAACCAAGCGTTACTGCTGGAAGGGATGGTAAGTACGGCGGTACCCGCACCTAGAATACTACAAGAGTACAAGAGAGAAACTCAGTGTAATTAAGTGGGTATTAGAACAAGGTGATCGTCACTCACCAGACAATGTAAGCCTTCTTGCGATCAAACAGATCCAAATCGGACAGCCAGCCCAATGCAAGGCGTCCGATCAAATCTAAGGCCGCACTGACAGCAACCAAATATCCTGCCTCCGATTTGGTGTAACCTGGAAACGTAAGCGAATGTCATTGTGGCAGCATTGAATGAAGTGTGAGTAAGTAATCACTAAGTAAGGAGAAGAGATCTGCTATGAGACATCCTGTGAGCGATAACACTTACCAGCAGAAATGACGTACGCTGGCAGATAGTAAAGCATATACGGACATCCAACCGACATTAAAGCTACCGAGAGGCACATTAGTATGAACGTGATGTCCTGCAGGAGCGTAATGTCCAGATATCTGCGGGGGAGGGGAAGGGAAAAAATACGCAAATTAAGGACACGTGCGTTACACAACCGGAACAAACACTACTTACTGACTAATCTTCTCCAGCAACGTTGCGTTGTATGCCGTGTAAGGATCCTCGTCAAAGATCTCATCCAAATCGCCCACCGGCGTTGGTATGATCATGCTCTTGCTCAGCCCCCGATTGTTGTTCTGCGCCAGCCCCTTCGTCGGTACCATCGCGCACATGTTGTTCGAACTCATGACCGTCGGTATCGGGCCGGTTACCGTCTTCGATGGCACAGCTTCCGGTGCCACACTAACCGTCTTATCCAGCGCGTTCGGTGCCAGCAACAGTGGTCCCAACAGTGGTGCTTCCCCACATACGGCCCCTTCCGCCATTCCCAGTGTCGTCTGTGAGCCGATCGGTTGTTCCGGCGGTTGGAGTGGCCGCGCTTGCGCTTCCTGCCGATGGTGATGGAGCTGGTGCTGTTTGTAGCGCATACTGTTCCGCTTGGAGTCATAGCCACTGGCGCGGTTCTTATAGACGCAGGTCGAATCGGTGCTCAGATCCTCGACCGAGTGCAGAATACTGCAGCTACGGATCGACGAAATGGGCTTAAGAAAGATTGCACTCGAGAGGATATCTTTCAGTTCGTCTTCACTTTCTTGGAGCGTTTTTTCCGTAATGTTGACTAGAAAATGGTAGGGTGCATACATAGTAGGCAAAAGATGTAAGGTTATCCGCTCTTGCTTGGCATACGCACACACACACAGAATCACACAGAAACACAGAAACAATAGGGGCTTAACGGTAGGTGGATTGTGAGTTCGAACACGGACTACGCTTATCCGTGACGCCACGTACGAGCCGTGGTTGCGAGTCCTTGCCATTCGCTCGAGTCCCTATCGTAAGGCAATTGTTTTCCGTTCTGGTTTCTCATTCACACTATCCGTTTTTGGGGCGGGGGAGTACAACACAAAACAATAAGAATTGAGGAGAAAACAAAGATCCTAGCACACATGTGCGTCTGTTACTGGACAGGGCACTTCCAATATTTTTTGTCCGTCATCTTACGTCAGTCACCGCGTTGATACGCTACAAATCAAAACACCAATTAATGATAGAGAATCCGGAGTCTGGTTTGAAAGTAAACTTTAAAGATAGTCGCGCAGAATGTTCATCGCCATGTTGGCTCCCCACAGTACAACAGTTCGCGCCAGCCCAGCACAGTCGATCGAATGACACACACTAGTTCTAGTAACTCACTGTCATACGCTCGATTGTTCGGCAACACCCCGTCCCAGACCACTGCTGCTCACTTCCCAAATAATACGCATTTTGTTACCAAATAATTGTAAGTAAAGTATAATGTTGAAAGGCATTACAAAACTAAACGTATCTTGGCTTGAAACAGCTCATACTTCGTGACTGGTAGAGAGAGCGTAACCTACGTTAGGCAGACGTTTGCTTAAGTATCAGAATTTAATTCCACCTCTGCTCCATTTCCAAACAAACCCAACGATCGCCAGAGATAGCAACAAATTGGAATCAAACAGTGTATCATCTTTCACAAACAACGCTGATATTGTTTCAAGCCGGGATTGTCTTCTTTTCTGTAGTAAAGCCTGCAATCATTGAACCGATACACAACTAACAAATACACAAACAGAAAGAACAGAAACAAGAAAACTTGGCAAAACATGACAACAACACAAGTTGATACGAATGCTACTTCAATAATGAAATACAAGTAATATTATCAAGTGATATATAGTAAAAAAAAACAGAAGAGCGAATGTAAAACGATCATGTTCTCCTAGGGTCTCCAGTATGCGAGGACATACTGGCACCGTAAGAAGAAGAAAAAAAAACAAAAACAAATGTTATCATAGTGGATATATGTAATGATTCTGATGCTGGGCTGTGTGCATGATCGAAACCGATCATATCCACATCCCTCCCCATACCTTGCTGTACTCTCTTCTCTTTCACACTCTCTATCGGCTTTTTGCTATTTCTTTCTCTCTCTCTCTCTCTCTCCCCGCTATGTTTGACTCGGTACGGTATCGGTACGGAATCATTACAGCACCCGGATGCAAATGCCCCACGTTGAACACGTTGACGCGTTACATCACCCCAAAAGCTCAGGACACAGTGGATCGGTATACCGATGCTAGCCATGCCGTGGCATTGATGTGTTTTTCTTTTTAAGTGCTTGTTACATGTATGATTTGCTTCGTTTCTTTGTAATACATTGTAATCATTTGGCTGTGAACGTCTCAACGTATCGGATTGCGGTTTTTGCTCGGTTTGTTTTGTTTTTTTTTGTTTGTTTGATTTTTGGGTATTTGGGGTTTTTTGGGCTACTTTTAACAAAGTACAGATGAGAGATACTTTATCTGCAAAAAATCTAGAAAAAATTAGAAGCGATTTTATGTGCTGTTCATCATTCTCCCGGTAATTAATACATGTCAGTGATTGGTTTCTGTTAGCTAGGTTCCATTTTTCAGACAGAATTGCAGAAGAAAGTTTAATTTAGAATTTGTGTGTGTGTGTAATGTTGTGTAACTGTACTGTTGTGTAAATCGTTTATGTCTGTATGTGTGTGTGTGTGTATGATCAAATCGCAACATAAGTAATACTGATGTGCACTGAGTAGCTCATGAGTCATGTAATGCGGACTTTCAGCCCCAAAAAAACCTCGTTTTTTACTGACGATGACGAAACAAAAGCAACAAAAGTGTTGAGAATGATTGTATTGCACTACTAGACGAGAGTGAAGGAATGGACATGGTTTAAGCGAAAATTATAAGAAAACAGTATGCATTACATGGATTTAGAAAACCAATAGCACGATAGCCAGTGAACAATGCCCCAGATGAACGTCTCCTTTATTCATGTTGATCTTCGTGTTGAGCAAAACAGTCCTATCAATCCCCTACTTGTTGGTGCGATTTTTATTCACCACCGGAACATCACAAAACCAAAATATGGCAGACAAGTGGACAGATGGATCAGATGGTAAGCGCCTGCATGACGAAAAACCCATGCACCCTTGAGTAAACTCTATTATTTAGGAACTGTACTATGCAAAACCTAGCGAATCGTTCATGCTGATGAGAAGTTTTGCCCCGAAATGACAAGAGTTTAACAGCAGCTAGATGCTAGATGCGGTTGATAGAGCACATGCTTTCCTACACACGACCCGTCACAATCTTCTCCTAGTTCGCACCAGCTAGTTCCCACTCAGTCTTCTAATCCTATGATCGTTTTGTTCTTATCTGGGTGAAGATTCCAAAGCAAAGGTTCAAATCTATGTACAGCCCCTGCGACCAGACAAACAGGAACAAACGAAGCGACAGAGCAAACAGGAACGATGATCGTCGTTGAATCGATGGCGAACACAAGGCTACACACGGACTAACGTTCGATCTAACTGCTCTACACCTCGACAACGCAAGATCATCTTCGGGGAAAACCCATAACAAACACAAAACTAAAAAAAATCTGATGGCTGCGGCATGATGGTTGCTTTAGCGTAACGTAGTGTACCTCCAGCGTCAACAACTGATCCTCACACAAACGCACATTATTTC
>KZ061617.1:186311-235774 GCA_002091835.1 Anopheles maculatus | reverse complement strand
TCCCTACACACGTACACCTTCCTTGATTGCCACATATTGCACCTTCAGAGCAAAAGGTAAATATAAGCGGACAGGCAGGCAAAACAAAACTAGCACCCATTTGAACGGTGGTCCAAGATGGTGTCTCGTATGAGTTAGATTGAGTGTTGGCAGAAAGGAAAGAATTTGAAATTCAAGAACGAAACAAAAACTCATAACATTTTGCAGTAAAGCATGAAACTGCACCGAGAACCAACTTGTTTGCGGCGAACTTACCGAACTTGTTGTCGATCGTAAGGCTGTTGTTGCGGTTCTGATCGTCCAGAAACAGATCCTCCAAGCACCGTTTGCTTAGGTGATCTTCCGACGAGCTCAGATGGCCCAGATTTTCCCGGAAGTCACTACGGGACGAGAACTGCGTTCCTTCCTTGGATGGTTCCAGATCCTGCTTCTTCTCCAGTGGTCGGTAAAGTGCACCCGAAACGCACACGTGCAGCATACAACCTCCTGCAAAACAAAAGCGAGAAATTGAGTTGATCGCATACGTATGGTATACTAACGAGCGAGATAAGGATGTGAGCTCATACCCAGTATAAGCAAGGTTCCGTGAAAACCGAACAGATGTATCAAACGCTCGATAAGCATCGGAAACACGAAGCTACCGGCTGCCGTACCGGAGATCGTGATCCCGTTCGCCAAGGCGCGATGTTTCTCAAAATACTGCGACACTATAACGATCCCCGGTGTCGTAGAGAGTCCTCCGCCAATGCCTTGGGAATAAGAGGTTATTAGAAATGATCGTGTAGACTATATAAAGTGGGCACAAAGGTCGTACATACCGGTCAGTATTCCAAAGGTGAAAAGCAAATGGTACATGCTGGTGGCAAAGTAGCTCAGTGTCAATCCTAGACCACAGAACACTCCACCAATGATGACCACAATACGGCAGGAAAAGCGCTGACATAGCGCGCTGGATAGTGGGGCCAGTACCAAGCACAGGGCCGACAAAATGGCCGGTATCCACGAGGCGGTAGTTGCCGATGCGTTCGGGAAGTTTTCCATTATTTCAACATACAGCACACCGTACGATTTCACCAGTCCGGCCACCCAGAACTGTACCGAGAATGCACCGAACACGATAATCCAACCATAACCACCGTCCGGTGGACTATCGTCATCATCCTCGCTAGTATCCGACGCTACCTGCTTTCGTTGCCGTTGGATATGAAGCTTTTGTCTAGAAATTGTGTAATTGAATCAATTAAGTGTTTTGTTATTGTTATAAATTATTCTTCTTCTTCTCTGGCACTACAACCTCGGTAGGTAGGTCTTGGCCTGCTAGCAATTGCTAGCTTTCTGTGACTTATTTATACCCGTAGCTGGATAGTCAGTCCTGCGCACGGGGAGGCGGTCCGCCGGGATTCGAACCCCGGTCCTGCCGTGTGAAGACCGGCGCCGCTATCGGATACACCACCGGGCCGCCCCATAAAATTAAATTATTAACTAATCTATTATAGTATGTTTTCTAGGACATAAAACAAGCGTCCACTTGTTTGAAACAATGTGGGGTGAAAATATCAACAATATGTCGTAGATTGTTAGGATTGTTTAGACATTGTCATGAAAGGAGAACACTCCATTCAACCTTATTTCCTGGGAGTTACTGAACTTAAGAAAGTAACGTACACTGTACAGGATCTTATGCGAATTTCGAATTGAAATCATGGAGCTCTCTTACAGACAAAGGAACAAGTCTTTGTTACTACATCAGCCAAGAAGGCTATTGACTACATTTTAGAATATATAACTTAACAAAGTCTTGAAATCCTTCTATCGTTCATAATTATTAGTAAAAAAAATGACTGGAGATATTTCCTTGAAGATCCTCGAAGAACAAACAGTGGAGTCATACTAATACGAAAAACACTCCAAAAAAACTCCATACAAGCTATCACCGACCGGAACCGATTTAGTAGCTCGATACAATGTTTCCGTGGCAAACAGGAGATGAGAACGAATGTCAAACGAAGTTGTAGAGATACTCACTTTTTGCTTCTGATCTCACGAGATTTTGCTATCAACGGGCGTGCAGTTAGACTCGAGACAGTCAACAGGTTCTCGTTGTCATCTTCATCCAGCTCGGTCGAAGGTTGGGGCTCCACTGCTATAATAATACAGCACAAACATTACATCTTTTGCCATTCGGCGTCACCCAGCCAAACATGTGACTATTGCGTCAGACCTACCGGTATGTGGCTTGGCCAGGCTGTACTGCGTGTCCAGTGCCAGTGATGACGGCCGGAGTAAGGTATCGTTACGCCCGCCTGCCGTACCGGCCACTGGTTGCGGTGGTGGACCAAAGTCATCGAGTAGGGTCGCACCGTCGTTCGCGTACGTCGATCGCCGTCCGTCACCGTCGCCGGTAAACTTGCCGCCGGCCAGTGGCGGTATGGCCGTGGTATCGTTCGGGATGGTGGCGGGTTCCTTGCATGCCGTGACGACCGGTGCGGACTGGATCGAGAACATGGATCCACTGTTCTCGAACTCTGCCAGCAGGGCGGCATTGAGAGGCGCCCGGCATCGCTGTTCCGGTATGGATGGATGGTAGACGCCATCGAAGAGTCGGTTATCATCCGCGTGGGGTTGTATTTCGATATCCTCCGAAAAGAGGCTTTGTGGGCGCAGGTACTGATTAAGACACTCCTGCGATGTCTGCAAATTGAGTACAGACGCAAGTGTGAAATGCGCTTAATTAGGTTGACAAATTGCTACAACAAGAGGCAACAATTTCAATTACCCTAATTATCCCATCAAAATGGTTTCCTTCTTAGGTCATACTGTCCCCACGGCTAGCTTACTCATACCCTCAAGGCACGAGCAAACAGCCTTGGAATAACCCACACAACATTCCATTCTGATGACTCCTTTACGCCGTCAAAAGCAGCATGATTCACTTTATAATCGAATTGTTTGAAATATTTAATCAATAACCCACCACAATGCATGACAAGTTAAACAACATCCGCCTAATGGAAATGTGGTCCCAGTTGCTTTTTTGCCCCACAATCGAAATGCTGTTAACACGCGACCCGTTTTTTTACTTGAGGATCCAAGCAAACCGTGACAAATCATTTGATTTGTTTGGTTGCCAACGTGGTTTTGACAGCACGACTGGTGACAGTGTGTGGAGGAGCACGTGATTGCGCAACATGTTTTGTTGGCGGAGGTTGTTGTTATTAATCATTACAACTTTACTTAGTTAGAATAACTTTGTTTATGAGGAAATGAGCAACGGCAACAAGCACTGTGGCGCGTTTAATGCTCTGATTGTTCAACTCGTTAAAGTCTGGCAAAGTTCGTCAAGCCTAATGTCAAATGTCAATACGTCAATTCGTATCGTGAAGTACCAGGCGGCTCCATTATGAACCAAAAGCTGTTATCTTCACTGCAACTTTCTTAGTGCATGCACTAGCACAGCGCAGAAATTCTTCTATAGTGTAAATCATAGAAAGAAAGTCGATCGATTGTGCCTGCAGACGACGGTAAAAAACAGCAACTGTTTCACTTTGCCATCGAAATGCGCAGTTCGGCAAAGCAGCAACATCGTACAGCCATGTAATTTCTTGACCGGTGACAGGAATTATCGATAAAACTTTAAACTACAGCACTACCGTGCTGCTAAACATACGAAGATGCTCCAAATACGCGCATAAAAAGGAAGAGTTTGTTTATCGTCGTCCACCGGCATGTGGCAAGGTCGTGCTGATTGAAACTAATAGCCCAACTCATTAAACTTTGGCCAACTTTTTTATGCGAACTTTTGCACTTTAATGACTCCGCTGGTGTCCCTCCATCTTCTTTAATCGCCAATTTCGAAGAAATACATTGTATATCAATTCTATCGAAGCTAAACGGGGAGCAAAACTTTTCGTTTTTATAAATGCCTGTTAAACACAAATTCTACAACCGAAGGCTCGCTTGCGTCATGTACACAAACGGAAAAGGGTTCGAAGCTAAATTTAGCAAAATAACATTAAAAAGGACACCAAAACGGGCCACATTTCTCCAGGCTCCGGAGCAACAAACCTCCAATCGGGACAAACAACCACGCTCATGGCATAATTTTTCCAACCAATCATCTTCCCAAGGGCAAACCTTGTTTGCTACCCGGGCTCCTACCACACGCCCTCCTAAAGCTACACCGTGTCTGACGTCTTTGCGACCTGTCACTGAAACAACGGAGCAGTGTGATGCACCGGGAAGCGATTGTACGACGACCGTCACGGCCATGGCCACATTCCCAGCTGCATGGTGCCTGCTCTGCACTGCACTCGGATAAATTGATTGATTTCTGCTCGGTGGTGCTCGGGAATGGCACAACATGCAGGCACTGCTGTTCCGGACGAACTACCCAAACCCAGACAATGCCGGAACATGGCTGTAACGAAACCATTAAAGTGTAGTTTGTTTGTGCATGTTTTGTTTCATCGTACCAAGGCACAAGTTACCATGCACCCACCACGTGTCAATGCTAGTGCTGGGGCAAGTTGCATTGTTAATGTGTCTCTTTATCGGAATGGGCCGAGCGGCATGATTATTTGCCAGTCAATCAATATTAGTCGCCCACTGTCCTTTGACTAATACTGATGTCATCGTTTCGTTAGCGATTACTTGTAGAGAAAAAAAGGCCAACCTCTAATGAGGAATGAGGCCAAATGTTTGGACTTTTGGTTAATTAATTGTTTGTTCCTTTTTTCAGGGATCGATATATTCATTTTATATAAGTAATGTTTAGTACTCGTATAAAAAATCCCAGTTGCTTTTGATAAATGATTACAAGCACATTGTAAATAGACAAATCTCCTCTGCACCGACTATCGAGAAGTAATTAATAATATGGCTTCCTGGTTACTATTATTTGACTGTACTAACATAATGGCTTGAATTACTCACAGTCGGGAAGCGTCTCTATGAAGGATTGGGTGAAGGAAGTCGTTTATTGGATGTTATCAATCATATAGTTCAATCTATTGAAGTGTAGTAAACCATATCATGCATTTTGCTTTGTTGTCTGTTGTGCAAAAAATATAAATTTTACCATTAAACATTACATACATAAACGGTGTTCAGATAATGGTTAACGTGTGAACTATTTATAGTGAGATTAGATTTCACGATACGATGACCATGTATCCTAGCAATCTATCTAATCGGTCGTTGCCTTGGCCTAAACCAAAGGGAAGATTAACGAAGCACACACAAAAGCTAATTTTTATAATGCCATTGTGGGGAATTTTAGTTTTCACTTAAATTCAACAGCAGGTGTTCTTACAACAAGCACAACACTTTATTAATGTAAATTTCGGTTTTACGCGGTTTTACGGTTTTACGGTTGTGCGCGGTTCAAAAACTAGTCCTGCTCTTTTTGATTCAATTTCGCGACTAAAAACTATGCCCTAATTTGGTCATTTTTTCGATCGATCGCGACCCGAAGATCGATCGTTGACCCGCTGCAGCGATTCGCATTCTAGGCTGGCGCCACCTTGTGTGCGGTACCCTAACTTAAGCCTAACTAGTCCGCTGATCTTCAGCATTCAGCAACACTAAATGACAACCCGATTTTGTTGACATTCGTTTGTTTACATTTAGTACCGCGTGCATCGTGAATCGTGCCAACAGCCATAGTATATGTCCCTGTGTGTCCTCTAATAGTAGTCTTCCTCTAATAGTAAATAGTAAGATGTGCCGTAGTCGTGTTAATAGTAAGCAGTTTTAAGTAAAACAGTATTGGAGGAAAAACTCAAGTAAATCACCAATCGAAAAATTACTCCCTGGAAAGTGAGCAGTAATAATTCTGGAAAGATATACAGCGCTTCAAACGGATATCCGGACAGCTTAAAATTAAACATTTTCTTAACACTGAGGACAATTTTCTAAGTTATCATGATTCTTTGTTCACTCATTTCAATAATCACTGACTAAAGAAACTGATTGAATATCGGTTGTAAATTGGCCGAAATGCACAAAAGACAGGCGATGATCAGATTTTCGTAAAGCAAACAATATTCTGGTTAGTCGATTTTTTGGTCAAACTATCGATTGGTTTTACTCATTTAATACATTTTCTAAGTATCCAATATTGATCATTAAAAAATCAGTAAATATTCTACATTCTCCATTCTACAATTTTTAACACATACTAAGGCCTACCGTATCTCATTTTCATTGCACTACCTGTCCAACTCGTTCGAAGGATTAGGGCCTCTATTGTTTTTCAATCAAGGCTCATCAAATTGAGGTTATAAAATTGGAAGGTGTCTCCAAAGCATTGTAGCATAGCAAACGAAATTGCATTGAATTACTTTAGCACATTGCAATAAAGCATTAAAAATTGCATACAAGTTATTAGAACATTTAGAACATGCATTAACGCAATTCAGAACATTTAGAACTACATTTTGATTTGCACAAAAAATAAAAAAACACACAAAATAATACGTCATAGGTCTAAAGAATGTTGCTCAAGACGTCATGGAAAATACCATTGGTAAACTCAGAGAACTTGGTTCCCACGGTTATGTTTAAGTTCGCTCAATGACGATGAGGACAAACATTAGTCATACGTGCATCTAAAGAATTTTATAGACTGAAATATTAAACCAAACACACGCCAGTTACAATGACCAATCACAAACCAAAACACAAACAAATAGATCAGTTGCATTTGGGAACTTTCCATTAATTAGAACCAATCAGAAATTAGCAGACAGGTGAAGAAGATACTTTTGGAATGTTCTTACACCTTTAGACCAATCGGAATTAAGACAAACAAAAGGATCATGTACAAGAATGGAATTTTCCATTTAAAGTATTCTCGCGATCAGTCCGCGAAAAAGGTTATAAATTAAAGAACCACCGTCCAACAAGTCAGTCTCGTTCGAACAGCAAGTGTTGCTGGACGATCGTCGCTCAACCACAACAGAAAGTGATCAATAAAGTGATGTGTTAAATAAAACCGAACATCAGTGCCTCAGTACAATTAGTCACACATTAATATCACAAACAATGTCACTGGTGCATGTCTTTCTATCTGCGTGACCGTTCATCTTGTTTGTTACAGCATTATCTTGAAATATCCTCAATTTCTCCACACTGTTCTTCTTGATTTGATTTAACTTGTCAATGCAATGCATAGTGCACACTATGATATCAAATAATCTTAAGCTTTCCAGTTCCTTTCCCGGTTTCCAGGCTCAAACCGTAGTACAAAAACCAAGTTGTTCCGAATCCGTATTCCTAGGGCTGATGCGGTTCGAATCATTTTAATTACTAGCGTGGTTTCCTGGTTAAATTTCGTTTTAGCGCCCTCTCGCGGAAAAAGGGCAAAATGCACCTGACGATCATTCATTTGCTTGCAACAATTTGGTTTGCGAAATCCGTACTTTCTGCTCTATTTTGTGGCCATTTTAACAATTTTGGCAGTATCAGTCTACTGAGCGCTTGAATCTTGATTAGTCTATTATGATTGATCGACTTAACGTGAAATGCGTACCTCTTTACACGCTTCAAAAAGTAAATCAAAGCTCACACATTGGCTTGGGATTTCTGGTCAACACTAATCGGTCTATTCTTTACTATCTGATACTATCTGATGCTTGAAGAAAAATGTGACCAAACGATCGAAACACTGTTATAGAAGTACGTGCTGACGACTGATTAATATTGGTCATTATACAAAGCTCACTGTTCTTGTCTGAGATGAAGCCATACATCTTAAAATGATTCAGAGTGACTGAAGTATCTACAACTACGGGACAACAGTGATCTCAGCTGACACAAATAACCTTTTTTTGTTGGGCTATCCTTTATTGGATGACCCTTTCTTAACCTTTGGTAGTTAAGATGAAGCATCAACTGGTTGACGAACCGTTGAAACAACAACAAAAGCGAACTTTTTTTTGCAACCCAGCTCACTGTTCTAAGGTAGCTTGGGAGTTAAAGTATGTACATTAAATCGAACTCCCAGCTGGACGGACGAGTGAAGCGCAGGATAAACTCTTAGGAAAGGATGCCAAGCCCCCGAAGATTTGGCAGACTCCTGAAGATTGTTTGCCAAAAAGATCAGGTAATAAAAAATTATAATTTATATTATATGACCTTTTTTTCAACATTATAGATTAACTATAGAAAGTAAAGATAGCGGAACTAAGTTGCTACAACATTTTAACAAAATTCTTCGAATCCTTGCCTTTCAACCTATTTCTGCGAAAGTTTTTTAAAGTTTAGTAGTAGTTTTTAAGTGTTCATCTTCCAAAATTGTTCTATGGAGTCGTTCTACTTTGCGCTCTGGAATAAAGAATAATGATCTCATTACTGTCAACTTCAAACAAAACAATTCCATTCACTAATGCTTCTCCAAATACCGTTCAATTCATGTGTTAAAAATAAACATCCCCCCATTAACATGAATATCGTATATCGCAAGGAAGCTCGAGCACAGTATCATGGCACAGCAACATTTAATTATGTTTCGTCTGCCTTCGAGCAATTCAGTCGGCACAGTTGATCCAATTCGTCTCTCAGTATCTCTCTCTCGGTACAAAACCGAAAATGAAAAACACACTCACACGGAACGATACAAAAATAATGATCGTTTATTAGAAAGCCCTCCCCATTAACAAAGACACACACACACTGCGGCAAAACAACAAACAACTGCAGTACGGGACGGAAAGCAGCAAAAGCACACTGATAACTGCAGCCTCCACCGGGTCAGAGAGAGGGAGAGAGGGACTTCCTGCTACGACTCCTTGCATGTTGCTGCACACTGACAAACGCAGGACCGACCGCATGTAGGTTAGCCCTGTGCGATGGTTCGTTGCGCTAACCAGCCAGTGCCGTTGCTGTCTGTCTGACCCACATTTTATGCAGCATCCCACCGTACCATACGTGCCGTTCGTTATCGGACCGAAGTGCACGAAAGGTACGACATAAAGGGTCGCCACAGCAAGAACGGGCAAGGGCACTCCATATCGAACGGAATGCTGTTCCGTCAGATGACAGTGCGAGTTTTTTCTTTAATTAATAACTCGCTCGCTTTTCGTAAATTCAGCTGTTTGTGCGTTTGGACCAACGCGCACGTTGAGAATGAAACGTCCAGTCCCCAACGCTGTGCTTCTTCTACCTGTGTTTCGTAATCACGCATCCAACGCCGTTCGTTCGTATGGCCCGCGGCAAAGGCAGAATGACACAACATCCAACACAGCCCACAGCAAGCACTCTCTCACCCTTCTCGATCAACGGCACGTTCCTGCGCAAGTACGCTACCGGTTCTGGTTTCATCATGGCCATCATCATTGTCATTGCCATGATACGCAAATGATACCTTCACCCACCCAAAGCAAGCGTCATGGAATGTTGGGACAGTGTAGGCAGATAAGCCCGGCCATACTGGGTACACAGCCCAAGCCCAAGAACTCCGGCCTGACTTCGACCCGTTCCGACGAGCAGAAGCCAGGGGGGGAAAACAGGGATGGATATCGATTTTCCACGAACTTGTGCAGCTGCTGCAACAGTGTCTCAGCTCTTCCTCCCCACCCCGAAAAAGCACACCCTCGCGCACTTACCTGGAGATTCCATTCTTTTGGCAGAGACATTTTTCGTAGATGGATGTGGCGAACTTTCCGTTCTTGAAACTTGGTTTCATTGGACTAACGGTGTTTTTTGGTCGTGTTCTGGTTTCGTGTGTGTGTGTGTGGCCGGCAGTTAAGAGATTGTGCTCCACCAAGATGGCTCCGGAACAGGACTTCCTGTTCGATTGCGGTTTGCTGTTTGTGCTACTGCCGCTACTGTTTGGTTCGTATTCCTTTTAGCGTTGGTGGCCTGCTTCGATGCAGAACAGTTGTAGACACTTTATGACGCACACATACACACACAAATACTTCTATTTCCAGCCCGGAAATGAAATCCACGCTGAAAGTCCAACGCTAATCGCACATTTTAGTCTGGCGCAGGAAATTTGATCGATGTTCTTTGTTTTCGGAGCACTCGCGTGTGGTGAGATATCGGAATGGCTTATCAACGTTTTGCTGTCTATACTACCTTGTATTGTCTGGTGTCACCTTTGCTTCTAAAATCTAGAATTTTCTACTCGCTAGGATGCTAACCGAGGTCTGCCTAATACTGACACTGTCTGTAATTGCTAGTAATTGCGCTACTTGTGTCGAATGTGACTCCTCTACACACTATCGTAGTCCCTAAGGTTTTCGAGAGTGGTGTTGACGTATAACTGCTGCTGCTAGTTTATGTAATACTATCACCCCAAACTGTCCTGCAGACAATTAGGCTGCCAGTAGGTAAAGCTTTTTGATTTTGATTCCTACGTCTTTTGGCAAACTGTTTCTACTGCTCTTGGGTGGCAAACACTTCTTCTACCGTGTAGTCTGTACACGTAACACTCGAAAAAACGCCCCACAAAGACAGCAAAAACGGGGGAATGGGCACTCCGTAATCCGATTGCACTGCTATGCACCACAACTCGGTCTGCCTATTTCGAGCCTACTTCCGGCAGAGAACAAGAACGCTGAATAACAATTATCTAACTATTCGCCTCTCGGTACTCGGTACGTGAATGTTTGCCCCTCGCGAGAAAAAAGATTAATCTAAGGAAGTGCCGTAAAGCTCAGAGCTTCCCAAATCGGTGGTCTTAGTTATGCGATACTTTTTTTTCCTTTTTTTTTTTGCTCTATCTTCGGTCCTCGGTCACACACAAAGGAAGCACCTGCTGTACCGAACGGGGAACCAGCAGAGGGAATTTGGGTGATGAAATTTTGTTGTCGTGTGTGTGTGTGTTTCGGTGTGTACAAGCTGCACAAAACACAACAACGATCGTCACACCAACTGCTGCGGGTGCACTGAGTAGAGTGGTCTTCTTAAATGAAAATGACTGACTGCACGATCCGACCGACAGACCACCTCCCGTTCAAGTACCGTTTGCTTCTGGCAGAGGCAAGGATTTTTCCAACCCGAAGCTGCACACGGTTCGAGTTGGGAACACCAGAACGAGACACCGCAACTGGCCACTCTTATGCTGCCACTAGTGCTCTTCCACTCCTGCGCACATTTGTTATCAGACGACCCAATGCTGCTGGCATCTGCGCACTTCCAATGTTTTTTCCGTGCATCTTTATGGCTGCAGGTTTGACAGGATGACTGTCGTCGCTGGCGGACGATTCCATAAAATGGGAAACCAGGGTTGAGACCTGAGATCTGACAAGAGTTTCTAAATGTTTTTGAACATTTTAAAACGACTTATAATGCGTTATGTTTTATATTCTTGTGTCAACTACTAACGAAATACAAAATTTGAATAATGTAAATATTAAGGGGCTTACATTTGGAAATATCACATGTCTTCATCTTGTTACAATTGCTTTCTAATGTCATTAACCTTACCTTGACCTTGACATAGTGGTGTAATGATGCCACGAGTATATTTTGAGTTACTTTTCAAAAAGATCTACATAATTTGTGAGAGAATTGTAGAGTAATGTCAGAAAAGAATAAAATTGTGATCACATTAGCAATTTTAGGTAAAAATCATAACAATGGGATTCGAAATTACTCGCTTACTCTAAAATACTTGCTAAATATCAATTACAGAAATAAACTTGAAACACACAACACGAGCAACGGAATCTTTAAGACACACTTGAAGGGCGTCATCAGTGAGAGCTCAATCTCTAACAAAATTAGAATCTATATTTTTGTTTTGTATTTATTTGTTCTAATATTTGGGTATTGTCAACACTTTTTGTGCTGATATAGTAGAATAATCACAAGACACTTACTGCTCCTTACTTACTCCGATTATAATGTGTCAGACACATTTGTGTGCCTAGTTTATATGGATAGACAACTATATGGAGATAACAATTTATATGGAGAACTCACTATCCTTCTAACCGCCCTCGAACACGGCCTCTCCAAGGACCCTCACATCCAGCTCCTTGACGACATCCCATCATCACCTGCAATAATTTTCTGTTGGATTCCGGGTCATTCCGGAATCGACGGAAATGAGAAAGCCGATCGACTGGCCAACAAGGGTCGGCTCAGTCCAGCCAAACCTTGGGATGATCCCGATTCCAGCCACATCCAACGAGTCCACATCCGCCTTCGCATCGGTCACACCCGCCTGACACACTCCTACCTTCTCGATAGACCACCACTTTGCAGCTTCTGCGGCGTCAACATTACGGTCCGCCACATCCTTACTGATTGCCATGGATTTACTACCCACCGAACCACCTGCCAACTTGATACCGACCTAGCCATCATACTATCTCCCGACAAATAACAACAGAACTGCCTCATCCGATTTTTACGTATCAGCAACCTGTACCGGGAGATTTAAATTCAACGCACAATAGTTTTACCAATACAAGAATTACATGTAATATATAAACCATTCTCGCAATAGTTGAACCACACATGTAACAATAGACAGTAAAGAGGCGAATGAGGTATCTAAGACCCAAAGCCTCTGTAAATAAATGCAATAATAATAACTTATAGCTATCCTTATAGGCGATACTTATAGCTATCGTTCAAACTAGAGATGAGAATAATCACTCTTTTCGAAGAGTTGAATCAGAGCGAGTGAGTGGTTACAAGGATTTGAATCTTTGACTCACTCTTTAAAGATTCATGAAAAACATGTACTCCAAACTAATTCTTTGATTACTTTCTACGTTTCAACTTACTCTCACTCTCTGCGCCGACTAGTGACTCCTTTTGGCTACAAACACACTCCTTTTGGCTTCAAACTCACTCCTTTTGGCTTCAAACACACTCCTTTTTTCTTCAAACTCACTCCTTTTGGCATCAAACTCACTCTCACTCGCTGCGCCGACTAGTGACTCACTCCTTTCGGCTTCAAACTCACTCTCACTAGCTCGGCCGACTAGTGCCTCACTCCTTTTGGCTTCAAACCCATTCTCACTCGCTTCTAACTAGTGACCAACTCCTTTTGGCTTCAAACTCACTCAATAAGAGTGAGGAAGTCTTGGTCAATAGTTGCCGCATCGAGTGAGAGTGAGTTTGAAGCCAAAAGGAGTGAGTTTAAAGCCAAAAGGAGTCACTAGTCGGCGCAGAGATTGAGAGTCATAAAAAATCTTTATGCTGCGTTGAAACTATAAACTCCTTTGCAAGATTAAACTCACTCACTCACTCTTACTCATTGTGCACATCTCTAATTCAAACAATACAACGAGGCCCTGTCAAACTGAATATACTATCCATTGGCAACGAATAAATAAAGCTACAGAAAAACACCTTTAAAAGGTAAAAATTTAATAAACACCATATACATTCACAGTTTGCCTTTTACTATTCTGGCTACTCTACAAAACTTAGGTAATAATTTCGAAGAAATATTCCAGAAGTACATAAATATGGAGCACAAAATCTTGAGAATAAAAGTTCTTTTCTCGGCTTAGCTTAGTCAAATGCTGTGCAATATGTGAAATAATAATGAAAACAATGGAGAATGAAGCCCAATAAACATATGAGGTATTAAAGGTATTAAATTACTTAAAAGATAATGAAGGTTTTATGACGGTTAACTATCTATTGTATTAGTCGTTGCATGAAGTATAATATCAAATTTGATGATAAAACGTGCACTAAGACATTAGTTGACTCCAGATGGAACATCTTGAATTTCTTCATACATCTCGAATGGCATACAAAACGTACAGCTTATTGCTAAGCTTAAAGCTCTAACGCGAATTTCAGATCTCGTTGAATTATCGACATCTTATCAAGTCACACACCAAGATCAGAAGTGAAGGCTACTCCACATTATAGCGTGCCCCTACAAAGAATAATTTCATCTCATCCTTTTATCGGTGTCAACAACCTGTAAACTAAGTGAATCATTCAATGGAGTTCATTGATCGCCATTCTAGACAATAAACAACTTAATTGCACATTAATCACACAATAATAACACACTCACAGTGGACGTAATTGTAACAATCAAGCAATAGAACCTATGGGAATTACGCTACCAGCATGTTTCTAACTCTTTCACATAGAAAACATGTGTAAGTAGCTTAACACATACCTTCTGATATAACATCTTTACAGATCATGTACTTCCTGTTTTGGTTTGGTACAGCTAGTCAAAATTACTCATTTTTGCGAACGTATATTACAGTAAATATTGTTTATATAGTGCAATCTAGACGACTGGATTAACCGATGATTTCCTTTATTAGCTAAGGTGGTCTGCGTTACTAAACGCTCACAAGCTCACGGGACCAAATCGAGAAAATTACTAGTTTTACAAGAGTTTTCAAAACAATTCAATAGTTTTAGCAACAAAAAAGTCTCGTGGAGTATATGTAGAAACCAAAAATTTCATTCTATTGAAATAGATCAACGAACGATCAGTTATCTAGCAGAATAAAAATTAAAAAATAATAATAAAATGAATGATAAATAATTAGCATACATTGGAGTAAATAAGAAAAATCGTCACTAAATTAATAACATTTTTATAACTTAGTTTTTTCTTCTTTCATATTGTTAGTTTATCATGGACATACTTCGAGAGCGGACTAATATATTATCTTTATAGATTGGTTTTCTGGTTGCTTGTGGAAGTCGAAAACGATGAAAGCTTAGACACAAATATGAAAAATACCATAAAATAATGATAATAACATGTATTCTAAAGATATACCCGGAGGTTTATATTGAAATTTTTACTTACATTCTCTAGTATTTTATTACGGTTGGGTTGTCTCATTCCAACTCATTAAGTACCTCATTATTCGATTGTTAATACCTACCAACGATTCACACACCATTTGCATACTAACCTTCTAACGCTCTCGCATTCAACTTGAACTCCGCGAACCTTCTCAAAAAACCCATGTAATGACCTTTGCGAGGTTATCAAAATACTAAGAGTGTAATATTTCGGTAACCTTTCCCAAAATAAAATCCATCACCGAATTCTTCCGGGTTTTCATGCCCAAATACAACACCAAATGAAGGATCACGGGTACAATGCAGTCACACAAAAAAAAAACCCCGTACAAGCACATCACGTCAATAGGTCAACTCCACAGGAGGCAATCGTTACGCCAGTGTAACCTTCCTGAAAACAGTGGTAGCTGCCATTTTCGCAAAACAAACAAATGCCTCCGACCGATTGCAGTTCCGTTCCGCTACTGATAGCAGCAGAATAACTGTTTCCCTGGTGGAAACGGTAGGGTGTCATCCGATGGTTTGCAACAATATCGCAACTATGCGACCGCTTGGAATGACAAAAAACATCCTACACACATATGTATATAAACGCGCGCACCTAACGCCACGAATGCTTTATACCCGGTGTTACGGCGTTAGTTAATGGTTTGTGGCCCGAAAAACATTGTATCTGTCGAGCAACATTCCCAACCATGAAGCTGTTTGCCATTCCGTTTCTGTGTGTGGCATCGATCGGTGTGCAAACGGTGGGTGCGAAACTGTTGTACAAAAATGTGGAAACGTTCGACTTTGGTAACGAGCTGGAGAACCACAACGATGAACAGGGGAAGACTCGATCGAATCGTACCGTGGAACGTATCAATCTTACCGTGCCAGGTAAAGAGAGTGATCGCATACAGATCAATCGGTTTTTGACAGCTAGCTCAACTAAACTGATAATTTGCTAGGTACTAAGTGGTGTGGACCAGGTAACACGGCAAGCGATTATGAGGATCTAGGCTCAAACTCCGAAGTTGACAAGTGCTGTCGCGATCACGATCATTGCGATAATATCCCAGCCGGCGAAACCAAATATGGATTAAAGAACAACGATTACTTCACAAGGTGTGCCATTACTGTATGTGTGTGTTAGCGAATCGTACTTATTACTAATAACCTCCTAATCCCGTTCACACGCAGGCTACACTGTAAATGTGATCGCGACTTTCAGAACTGTCTGCGCCGTGTCAACACGACCTTCTCCAACAAACTTGGCAACTTCTACTTCACCGTACGAGATCAGTGCTACAAAAAGCAACACCCAATAGTGGATTGCGCCGAGCACACAAACAAGTGAGTTGAATGGGCTGGAACCGCCAACTCGAAACATTTCTTCACTAACGTCAATTGACATCCCGTATCCTGGTAGAATTTTCCTACGCCGTTGCGTACGATACGTACTAGACACCTCGCGCACTGACATGTGGCAATGGTTCGATCTCCCTTTCTACGATGACAACGTACTGGACGGATTTTAAAAAGGGTAAACAGTAAATGGGAAGCATCTTTATTCGAGTTCCGGGTTCCGGGTACTGGTATCACATCAGTAAAGCACATCGTTCGATTCTGGGACGGAAATGCATCCACAACACACACACATTCGCTGCGATCTCGTAGTAGTAGTAGAGAAGTAGTAGCTACTTCAGCTTCGGCTAGGACAAGGAACTTCAAGGGGCACGTAAACATTAGGAATAAAGCAATCCACCATTAAAGCAACCCATGCGTTCTTGCTTCATTCGTTGACTAGATCGGTTTTTGCTTTGGCTTAGAACTGCGGGCTGCCTTTCGTTCTTCGGAGAATACGTCTATTCGCTCTTAGTCTTCTCCGCCAGGAACATATTGCGGAAGGTGGCCGTTTTGAACAGTGGTACCGAAAGTACGGCCCCAACGCACGATCCAATCCAGTACACGATGATGTGCTCGAGTGCCGAATTACCGGCACAGCCCCACTTCAGGGCGGTAGCCAGCACCGGGTTGAAGTAGCCGCCCGAGTAGTTGAATGCTGCAAACATAAAAATAGCTGTGCGTTACATTCGTGACGGTAGTATGACGATCCTGCTAGGATTTCTCTTTACCGGCAACCACTAGGCTGGTACCGATGAACGAATCGATAAACGCGCCAAACCGGGCATCCTTCTCGGAGATCACCTTCGACGCAAGCCGGCAACAGAGCGTGGCGAAACCTTCAATAAACGCACCGAGATACAGGTTCACCTGGACAGCAAGAAACGGGAAGGCGACTGTATGTAGATTTCGAGTTGTTTTTAGGTCAACGCTTCACCATACACACCTGAAGATCGGCTTTGCAGTCCTCAAAGGCACGGCCTTCGTGTGTTTCGGCAAGCTCGAGCCACCAGTACAGCTGCACGTAGCGGAATATGCAGCATCCTCCCATCAGCTGGGCCCAAATCTTGAGGGCAGCTTCCTTGAAGCTCACTTCGCCTGGTGGTTAGAAATGTTGTTCAATAATATAATTTGTTCACAAATATTCGAATCTTTGCTCTTAAAATTTAAATTGTAATTTTTTTTTGTAAAATTTTTCATTAATGAAATCTAAGTATTTGTTAATTGAATAAAGGAACTAAAGACAAAAAAGTTTTAATAGATAATAGTGCAATCATGAACAGTCTTTGATGTTAGTCTTTATGTGACAATGTACAGTTAGCGAAAATGTTTAAATAATTTTTAATTCCATAAATAACTAAGTGTAATGAACCATTAAACAAAAATACCTCGCAATGACATTTACTACTATAAAAATGTAATAAATCCATAATGTTCTAGTTCTTTTCCTGTAGTTTCTATCACAATGTTTTAGATTTTTTAATTTTTTTCAACTGATGTTTGCAAACATTTTTCTCGCGTTATACTGTATGCTGTACTGTTTATTATTAAATTTTGCTTAATTTGTTGGATATTTTCCAATTTGTTTTTGTTCGAATTTTTCATGTTCTCTTGCCAAACTGTTCTTATCAACAAATTTTAGTATGTACCCTTATTTTTGTATTTAGTTGTAAGTTTTTTAATTAAATTTAATTTGCTTTTTTCCATTTTCTGTTTGCAAACATTTACCATTTTCCCACCACCCGTTTTGCTTTATTTTGCACACAGAAAATAGCATTCATTTCCGCTTGGCAATGCTTTAGCTTACAAGCCAGCTGATGGTGAAAGCAGTTAAAAATAAATTCATTCCCCAAGTGTATGATTGAGGTTTTGATTTTTCTAATAGTAGCACTAAGAACCAACACAGAAAAATGAGCAAAATGAATGGGACATTTTTCTTCTTTTTTTCCCCCCTGTTCTTCGATCGCTGCACGTTCCACGGACGATTCTAGAGCATCGGAATGGAGCGTTAATGAGCATTTAAACCGCACCGCTTCGAAACGATCGTGATCGCTCACGTTTTTACTTATGTAACAGTTCACACTAACCTTCGACTATTTGTTCCATATAGGTGTAGGGACAGGCCGTTGCCGAGCCCCAGGTACGGCCCCACCAAATGGTGAGCGTGAACAGGAAGACGGCATACGTTGCGACACCAAAATTGTCCGCCACTGTAAGAGCAGATCAGCAATTGAGCATTTGAGATTAGTGAAGTGATAACAATACACCACGCTCGATCCACTCCACAAATCTCTACCAATGATCAACTCGAAGCAACATCCGCACAGTTCCGCTGCTGCAATCGCTTCAAAAATTAAATCCTTCACCAGCCCATCTTTCGACATACGCTCGTTTAGCCTACGCGCCACGATCGCAAAAATGCAGGTCAATGCGATAAAAAATGCACTATATCCTAGTTGCTCTATTGTCGCCATTGTTTTAAGTGTTTTGTTAACGTTTTACGTTCGATGTCTAAAAATGGTTTATTGTTACACACAGAGACACACGCCACCAGTGAGGAGTAAATATTAGTTTACTTATTACGAAAATATTGTCACTAATTTGCACCGCTCTTTTCGGCAGCGATGCTCGCGAACGCGATCGGTCACCGTGCTTGACTGTCGCGATCGGATGTAAAAATAAACCGCCAGACCAGACAAGATACATTTCGGTAAAGGTCTCGCTCTCTCTCTCCCAAATTGCTATGCTACTGTCGTCGCGGTAGTTGTTGCTACCGGGAGGATCTCCACACAGCATACGGTAAACATGGAAGAGAAGAGAAAAACGTGCTTGTACGATCGTTACGATGCCGTTTCGAGATGCAGCAGAGGTAGAGTGTGTTTGGTTTGATGCTCCTCTTTGATGATGCTTTTTTATGTTTAGCGATCATATTTGACCTTCGTATACTCTCAGTGAGGACAACTGAGCGAAAAGGCAACGTGCATGAATTAGGGAGGCAGATAAATTAGCGAGCAGAATAACTCAACCACTGAGCTTGGGTTTTTTGTACTTTCATGCAGTCAAATGTCGTAAAAATTGTAAAAATGTTAAAACAATACATTTTGCTGATTTATAAACGTGTATTAATTAACACGGTCTGCAATCCATTAAAAATACATACTCAATTGTGTAATAAAAGTACACTAAAATACGTACACCTCACGCTACACTCCATTTTCCGCATAAAATTGCGCCAATAGTACTGCTAGAATCCTCAGTTTGCTCAACTTCGAGCAGCTCTCACTGCTCGAATGCTGCTGCACCGTGTAAACACTGCAGAAGGAGGGCGATTTGTTTTTGTACAAAAATAACGACGACTGCCGCTCTGTCACTGCTGGTGTTTGTTTTCGTTTGAACGGCGATCGCTTTTGCTCCGTGCAAAAGTTTGCTAAAAGTAAAGAAAAATCAAGAATTAATTACAATAAAGACATATTATTTAATAAGAATCAATTGAAGAGCGAACGGAAAGTGTTTTGGTGCGATATATGTGTTGTGTTTCGCGATTTCCTTTAAGCATCGTTATTCGCTACGCATGTGAAGAGGAAAAAAGGAACTAAATAATATTTTGTTAATCATATTGTCTTGTGTAGCAAAGTAGATACAACAATTGAAGCGGATTAGGTGTTAATGCACAGCACAAACCCGTTGAACTACCACCATCCCCGTGGACCCCACTCGTAGCGCGTAGTGTAGTGTGTAGATTGAGCAAAACAAGACATCGCCAAACCACTTTATCTCTTATCAGCAGTAGACTCCATCGTGCAGGGAAAGAAAAAAATCGTCAACGAAACACCTAGTTGTGATTTCTACCGTGCTGTTCTAGTTCTTACGCGTACGCAGAAGAATACGCACCATCCGAGGGACCGTGGCGGAGAACCTGTTCTTGTTTCACCTTCATTTAGTGTTCCAAATTGAATGATAAAGCATCTTTACGCAAACCGGTTTTTGGCACAGCAACCGAACACAAGCAGCGACGGTCAAAATGTTTGCCAGACGAATTCTTCTGACAAACAGGTTGGTTGGACGAGAATGTTGCAAATAAAAACCCGCTCAACATAACATTTTTGCTCCGTTTGTCTTTCTAGGAAACATTTGTTGCAAACAGTGTCGCCCTGTCGTGTGATTGCTGTTGCGGACAGCCAGGAAGGACAATGCTGGATGCAAAAAGCGAACTTACATCATGGACAGCATCAATCAGGCGGCAACGGCACTACCTCGTTATCTGCGACAGCCGTCATCTTGGGTGGATCATTACTGACGTATCTGATAACGGAAAAGATAAGTACGTGTCGTGTCGGTACCAATCTACGCTAGCAAACAGGCGTGCGAATGGACAGCTTTCCCTCTCGTTTAGCGCAATTAGCTGGGGGCTTGTCGCGTGCCGCGTACCGTTTGACTAACAAAGATACGGACATCCTTTTAATCTACCGTTTCCCTTCCCTTTTCAGAGAAAGACTCACCGCATGTCTACGCAAAGGAAGTGTCGCTCGATGAAATCCGTAGAGCACACGACACGGTCCGGAACGATCTACCCGAATATACGATGGACGAAATCGTCAAACACAACGCACCGTCCGCCGGTATTTGGGTTACGTACGGTGTCGGTGTGTACGACATAACGTCCTTCGTACCGAAACACCCGGGCAGCGATAAGGTGATGCTGGCGGCCGGTGGCGCAATCGATCCGTTTTGGCACATCTTCCAGCAGCACAATACGCACGAGGTGCTGTCACTGTTGGAAACGTACCGCATCGGGAATTTGCGGCCGGACGATGTGGTGGGAACGAAAGATTTGCACGACCCATGGTCAGGGGAACCGAAACGGCATCCAATTCTGAAACCTGCCACACTGAAACCTTTCAATGCGGAACCGCCGGCTTCGGTGCTTGTGGATAGTTTCTTGACACCAAAGTAAGCAACTTTACAGGCCGTAAAAGTGTATCGTAAAGTTAAATTCTTATACCGGTAACCTTTCTAGTGAATTCTTCTACGTACGGAACCATCTGCCCGTGCCGGAAGTGGACATAAAAAGCTACGAGCTCGACATGGAGAACGAAAAGACGGGCAAAAGCAAAACGATCCGCTTTGCTGATCTGCTCAAGTACCCGCAGCACACCGTCACGGCCACGATCATGTGCGGTGGCAATCGCCGCAGCGAAATGATGGACGTCAAACCGATCAAGGGACTGCCGTGGGGTGCGTCCGCTGTCGGCAATGCCCAATGGACGGGGGCCCGGCTTTGCGATGTGCTGCGCGACATGGGAGTTCGGCCGGGCGATGAAGACGGACACGTACAGTTCGAAGGGCTCGATACCGATCCGACCAGCACACCGTACGGCGCCTCGATTCCACTCGCAAAGGCAATGGATCCACGGGGCGACGTGATTCTGGCGTACGAAATGAACGGACAGCCGCTGAACCGTGATCACGGGTTTCCGGTGCGCGTCATCGTTCCCGGCGTGGTGGGATCGCGGAACGTGAAATGGTTGGGCAAAATTATCGTGTCGCGCAACGAAAGTCCGTCCCACTGGCAGCAAAACGACTACAAATCGTTCAGCCCCAGCACCGATTGGGATACGGTCGATTTTAAGAGTGCACCGGCCATCCAAAACATGCCCATCACGTCCGCCATCTGTACGCCGGCCGGTGGGGAAACGGTAAAGGTGGAGGATGGATACGTGACGGTGAAAGGATACGCTTGGTCTGGCGGTGGTTCGGAGATTGTACGGGTCGATCTTAGTGCGGACGGTGGTAAAACGTGGATCGTGGCGAAGCTGGACGAAAGTGAACGGGGCACCGGACCGGGACGCCACTGGTCGTGGTCACTGTGGTCGGCAAAGGTACCGATCAAGGCGGGACAGAAGGGACCGATCGAGATACTGTCGAAAGCGGTCGATAGCAATTACAATACGCAGCCCTTTCTAGTGAATTCTTCTACGTACGGAACCATCTGCCCGTGCCGGAAGTGGACATAAAAAGCTACGAGCTCGACATGGAGAACGAAAAGACGGGCAAAAGCAAAACGATCCGCTTTGCTGATCTGCTCAAGTACCCGCAGCACACCGTCACGGCCACGATCATGTGCGGTGGCAATCGCCGCAGCGAAATGATGGACGTCAAACCGATCAAGGGACTGCCGTGGGGTGCGTCCGCTGTCGGCAATGCCCAATGGACGGGGGCCCGGCTTTGCGATGTGCTGCGCGACATGGGAGTTCGGCCGGGCGATGAAGACGGACACGTACAGTTCGAAGGGCTCGATACCGATCCGACCAGCACACCGTACGGCGCCTCGATTCCACTCGCAAAGGCAATGGATCCACGGGGCGACGTGATTCTGGCGTACGAAATGAACGGACAGCCGCTGAACCGTGATCACGGGTTTCCGGTGCGCGTCATCGTTCCCGGCGTGGTGGGATCGCGGAACGTGAAATGGTTGGGCAAAATTATCGTGTCGCGCAACGAAAGTCCGTCCCACTGGCAGCAAAACGATTACAAATCGTTCAGCCCCAGCACCGATTGGGATACGGTCGATTTTAAGAGTGCACCGGCCATCCAAAACATGCCCATCACGTCCGCCATATGTACGCCGGCCAGCGGGGAAACGGTAAGGGTGGAGGATGGATACGTGACGGTGAAAGGATACGCTTGGTCTGGCGGTGGTTCGGCGATCGTACGGGTCGATCTTAGTGCGGACGGTGGTAAAACGTGGATCGTGGCGAAGCTGGACGAAAGTGAACGGGGCACCGGACCGGGACGCCACTGGTCGTGGTCACTGTGGTCGGCAAAGGTACCGATCAAGGCGGGACAGAAGGGACCGATCGAGATACTGTCGAAAGCGGTCGATAGCAATTACAATACGCAGCCGGAATCGTTCGCCAACATTTGGAATCTGCGCGGTGTCGTTGGCAATGCGTACAGTCGAGTGAAGGTTAACGTTAAGTAACTGCCGCCAACTGGGCGCGATAAGCGCTGATCGACTGATAAGAGTGGATTTTGAACGATTTCAGGATTTTGCAAAGTTTGTATGAGGGATGAAAGTCAAACTCCGATTGACCTAATTTGATTAAGACAATGATTTGGAACAAAAAAATTATGCAGTTAGCTAAGTAAGTATCGTAAGCGAAATGCAGCTAAGCTGTTGGTGCAATTTGTGAACAAATAAAATAGTGATACATTTCTCAACAGAGATATTGTCTTTCGCTCCTCAACACTTACTTACTTACTAGGACTTTACGGGCTAGGTCGTCCGGTGTCAGTCTCATGACATGACCAACCCCCCGGTGCCTGGCGAACCTAATTGGCCTTCAGAATCCTTGTTCTTTTACACATACGGGGCATAAAATCTGTCTGACCATTATCCTCTCGAAAGCGGGTAAGAGGGTTTCGTTGGACAAAGTCCATGTCTCAGAGACGTATGTGAGTACTGGGACTATAAGGCTTCCCAGCTTCGTCCGTCGCAACAAGTACTTTGAGAAGAGAAGTTTCCTCAGGCTGTAGTATGGCCGGTTGGCAACCATAGGAGAGCCTCAAAGCAATGTTTATGTAAACCTGGAGTGACTTATAGCACATGATCCCCGAAGTTTCCACCTCCGAGTCTCCTATGGTCCTCTCTAGCATGAGATTGGAACAGGAGACAAGTAAGCCCGTCTCCCTGGCTGGCGTAGGCCCTTGATGGTAGCAAAAGGCCCTGCGAGTTTTCCATCCACCTTCACCTGGCATGTGATGTTGGTCATTGTCAATCGTACAAGCCTGGTAGGCATCCTGAACAAGGGTTGACTAATTCCTGTTATGTGCGATACTTATTCGTCTATGTCCTAAAATTATTCTAGCTTTAATACATTCTAGTTAACAGTGTGATTTTTCAAAGTTTCATTAATCGTCTTTTACCTTAGAGCAAATTTCAACCTATTATCCAATGTACATCAAGATTATGTGAACCTGGTATCCATTATTTAGGCGTCAGAGCTCAGAAGGGGCCACAAATAACTTCAAGATCAAATTTCATTACCAACAATCAATACTACGACGCCATCTTAATCTTGGACTTCACTGGACTTCCACGTATTATAATTTTAATAGCTTACAACCATGAATCCGGCAAATTCCATTAGCTATTCGAATCTTCTCCTTTCTTGGCCTGCTCCTAGGGAGCACGTCTAATAGACATGGCCTGGTGTACAATTCGTTTCCAGGAAGCACGGTCCATAGCTGCATCCGATATTCCTCAGGTATCCCTGCACCTCGTGCCGAACGGGTCGCTGTTGAGCACCTTCCTGGCAGGGCATGAGTCCGGCATCCTCATCACGTGCCCCAACCAGCGTATCCTTCCAGCTTTGACGACCGTCAGGATGTCTGCATCGTCAAACAGCTCAGCTAGCTCGTGGTTCATTCTCCTTCTCCACACGCCCTGCTCGCACACACTGCCAAAGATAATCCGCAGCACCCGCCGTTCGAAAATGGCGAGTGCATTGGCGTCCTCTGCCAGCATAGTCCAGGACTCGTGCCCGTAGAGGACTACCGGCCGTATCAGTGTGCGATATATGGCGCATTTCGTGCGTTGTTAGAGTCTTCTGGATCTCAGGAGTTTGTGGAGCCCGTAGTAGGCACGATTTCCCTGAAAAATGCGCCTTCGGATTTCTCTGCTTACCTTGTTATCTGAAGTTGCGATCGTGTCAAGGTAGCAACACACCCCCTAGTACCTCAAGATCGTCGCCGTCAACTAATACTCTGCTTCCGAGTCGAGCTCTATCGCGGTCATCCTCAATCCAATCCTATCGGACTCGCATTTCAGTGGGGTGTACGCCTCGCACACCGCTATTAGAATATTCAGATTATTTTGCAGTTCATAGAGCACAACTCCTGTTGCGAACCACAACTCACGGCAAGTATCCTGAGAAGGAGATTGCTTCAGACCAAAAGTTATCAGCCATGCCACGATCTGTGTCTATTTATGCAAGACGAACTCGTTCCTTCGAGTCATGATTCCCAAAAAAACGATCGTAGGTATCGTATAGTTGTCATCTCCACCATCGTTCTCCAAGTACATCCGCCTACCTGCTACTAATGCTACTAAAAACTAAAATACTAACTCGCGACAGAAATCCCATCCTTTTTGCGGTTGGTTCCAATCACCATAACAAGCGCATTGAAGAGTTTACCGATCTCGAAAGAAAACTTTATCAATGAGACCTTGTTATCTGCGTTGCTCAAAGAGCCTCATCAGCAGTGGGACTTGTCGTACTTCTTAAGCATTCTATGCAACAACATCAGTTCTCCTAGAGAACGAGTAGAAAAGTTCCCAATGATTAGCAATAGAAAGAGATACTCGAGAGAAACATATGTTAAGAATGGTATCGTTTTATTTCGCAACTAAGGAGAAGAACTTTTAAAAACAAAAAAAACATTGACTAAAACTCTACTTAGTTCATAATTCCTTCACACGCCCTCCTTTAATCGAGCTCTCGAGTACAGACCAGAAGAAAATGAATGTCCGAGAACGTAATACAACTTCACGCAAAACACATTCACATTTCCTGAACTCTCTCTCTCGCTCTTTCTTTGCACCACTAACTCTAGTGTATTGGATTTATTGTACCCAACCTCGAGCGTTAAGAACTAATGCATCCACTGAAGCACAAACATATTTCATGCAATGCGGCCATTTTCCCTGCTCTTCCCAATAAAATGCGATCTCTAACTCATCCATCGCTTTGTGCTGCTGCCTTCTCCTTCATTAAACGTAAGCCAAATCGAGCTGCATCGAGCAGAAAAGAAAAGGTACGATTAAAGACTAAATACAGATAACAACTACGCTACAGTAACATCGCTGCCGCACGCCTGTCAAAGGATTTCTTTTACGTCGATCGGCAGCACACCACATACACGAATGCCGAACCGGACAGATCAACCGAAACATGATAAGATGCTGCTGGCATAGACGGATGATAGACAGTTCACTGCGTCTTGAGGAAGATCATGGGCAATTCGGCAAATCGACTCATTGTGTATGGATGGCATATCATGTACATTGAATTTCTTCCTTCCAGACTGTGTTTATTCTGTTCAGGTTTAGTAATTGTAACCGAATAACGAACGCGGCGCTTACACGGCAACTCTGCCACTCCTATTATGATGTTTCAGTATCTGTGTCTGCTGTTTGTTTGTGTTTGTGTGTCCTATTAAATGTTGGTGGCGATTTGTTGAGTCTTTGTTTTGTATTACTGCAATTGTGGTTTAATTTTTGTTCTCCTTCTTCTCTGCCTCCTCGGAGCCAGTGCTACTGCTGCTGCTGCCACCACTACTGCTACTGCTGCCACTGCTGCCTTCGCGCTCGGAAGCCATCTTTGGAAAAGCAGAAAAAAAAGAGAACGAAAAGATTAAAAATACATTTCGGGTAAATGAATAAAAGCTATTTTGCGTCCCTACCTTCTTGTACGCCATTTCGAACAGCTTCAGAGACGATTGCTGCAGGGCGCTGGTTGTTTTGCGAACTTCCTCCGGATCGGCTTCGTCCTTGTTTGCCAAGATTTCCCGCACCTTTGCAATTTCTTCCCGCAGTTTGTCGCACTGTTTCAACAAAAAGAAGATTTGAGAATAATTTGACATCACGAAGTAGTCCTATTAGTCCACAACTGTCCCCAACTAGCTTACCTCTTCCTTTGGCAGCTGATCTTTGAATTCTTCCATCTTCGTCTCCGTGTCGTGCACAATACCTTCGGCCTGGTTGACCGCTTCGATGCGTTCCTTCTTCTGTTTGTCGGCCTGTGCGTACTGTTCGGCGTTCTTGATCATGTTTTCGATTTCGTCCTTGCTCAAACCACCAGACGATTGGATAACAACTGCAAACGTGTGCAACGAATTAGAATTCATTTCAAATGCTTCCCAATCTCATCCTAGAGGATACTTACTCTGTTGTTCCTTGCCCGTTCCCTTATCGCGTGCCGATACGTGCACGATACCGTTCGCGTCGATATCGAACACGACCTCAATCTGTGGCACGCCGCGCGGTGCCGGTGGAATGCCAACGAGCGTAAACGAACCGAGCATCTTGTTGTCCGACGCCATCTCACGCTCGCCCTGGTGCACCTTGATTTCCACCTGCGTCTGTCCATCGGCGGCGGTCGAAAAAACCTGCGATTTCTTCGTCGGAATGGTTGTGTTGCGGGTGATGAGGCGCGTAAACACACCGCCAAGCGTTTCAATGCCGAGCGACAGTGGTGTGACGTCGAGCAGCAGCACATCGGTCACATCCCCGGCCAAAACACCACCCTGTACGGCCGCACCAACGGCAACGGCTTCGTCCGGGTTCACTGCACGCGATGGCTGACGGCCAAACACTTCCTGCACCAGCGATTGCACCTTCGGCATGCGGGTCATACCGCCGACCAGCAGCACCTCACCGATGTCCGACTTGTTCACTTCCGCATCCGACATCGCCTTCTGGCAGGGCGAAATCGTGCGCTTGATCAGATCACCCACCAACGTTTCCAGCTTGGCGCGCGTGAGCTTCAGATTCAAATGTTTCGGTCCGGAAGCATCCATCGTGAGGTAGGGCAGATTGATGTCCGTCTGCACCGACGAGGACAGCTCACACTTGGCCTTTTCGGCCGCTTCCTTCAGCCGCTGCATTGCCATTGCATCCTTCTTGATGTCGATGCCCTGGTCCTTCTTGAACTCTTGTGCCAGATAGTTGAGGATGTGATTGTCGAAATCTTCTCCGCCGAGCAGCGTGTCACCGTTGGTCGACTTTACCTCGAACACACCCTTCTGGATCTCGAGAATGGAAATATCGAACGTACCACCGCCCAGATCGTACACGGCAATGATCTTGTCCTCGCTCTTGTCCATACCGTACGCCAGGGCCGCGGCCGTCGGCTCGTTAATCACACGCAACACATTCAACCCGGCAATCTGACCCGCATCCTTCGTGGCCTGGCGCTGAGAATCGTTAAAGTATGCCGGCACCGTGACGACGGCGTTCTTTACCGGTGTGTTGAGGTACGCTTCGGCCGTTTCCCGCATCTTCATCAGCACGAACGCACCGATCTGGCTGGGCGAGTAGACTTTGCCATCGCTGCCCTGCACCCAGGCATCACCGTTCGACGCTTTGATCACCTTGTAGGACAGGTTGGCCAAATCTTTCTTAATTTCCGCATCATCAAACCGACGTCCGATCAGTCGCTTTGTGGCGTAGAATGTGTTGGCTGAGTTGGTCACCGCCTGACGCTTGGCCGGCATACCGACCAACCGTTCGCCATCCTTTGTGAATGCAACGTGTGACGGTGTGGTACGGGCACCCTCCGCATTCTCGATGACCTTGGCATTTTTGCCTTCCATCACCGCGACGCAGGAGTTTGTGGTTCCCAAATCGATACCGATGACGGCACCCTTAACCTGGTCCGATCTGCAAACATACCGGGAAAGGCGAGAAAGAATTGTTAATAAATTAACTTTAATAAAGAATATTTTCAAAACAATCAAAATTCATCATAGTAACCCAGGACCCAACAGCCTCTCGAACATTTTACGCAGTAACACAATCCTAGAGCAACCGAACAACATGGTCCAGAACTACTTTGTTAAGCCTGCAGTAGTTATGACGCACTTGACTATTTCCGCATGCGGCTCATTACGGGTCACATGTAATTCATGTTTTTTTACTTTCATTTTCACTTCTAGTTCTTACTATGTTGGGCCCCACTATTAATAGTGTAATGTTATTTAATTCTTCACAAATATTTCACAACCCGTTGTCATGTGCACCTCACACTTCACAAACCATCTCTTCCCGCACACCATATTTCATCATACTTACTTGAAACGGGCCAGCACATTGTTGGGCACAGCTCCTCCCTGTAAAGGTAGAGATAGGTAAAGATTCGGTTAATTACATAAAGTTGAGTAACGGCAATCTGTTTCACACAAATAATGCAATTGCTAAAAGTATTGTAATTTTGTTCTTCCGTGCCTGCAAAAGTGCACTCCCATTCTCGGTTACATTCTCAAGTTCAGCTGTTACACAAGCCTACAATGTTTCTAACCTCACAATTCGATATCAGCAAAGAAGATTGTTCTGAAGGTGAAGCTCGCTATCTGGGACACGGCCGGGCAGGAACGGTTTCGTACGCTTACCCCAAGCTACTATCGGGACGCCCAGGGTGCCATCCTGGTGTACGATGTCACCAAAAAGGACACATTCCAGAAGCTAGAGTCGTGGTTGAACGAGTTGGAAATTTACGGTACGCGCAACAATATGGCCAAAATGATTGTGGGCAACAAGATCGATCAGCCGAACCGGGCAATCAGCCGGGATGAAGGGTTCCGGTTTGCGAAGAAGCACCGGATGATGTTTATCGAAACGTCGGCCAAAACGAGCGAAGGTGTAAAGGATGCATTTGAGGAGGTAGTTCGTAAGGTAAGTGGATTTTAGGCAACCTGTGGCCGTTAGGCACAAACGAAACACACTTACACACTGTGGCTAACGTAACTGGTGACTCTTATCGATAGATTATGGAAACGGACGGTTTGTGGGAGCGGAACGATTATGGAGACGGAGTTGATCTGCATGGCAATCGTGTACCTGCATCGGGCTCGTGCTCCTGTTAGCTTCCAATTGCACCATACGCACCGGACCTAGGCACCAAGGGGACACAAGGGGGTAGGGAACACAACGGAACCGAGAGAGAACCGGCGCTTGTCGCAGCATGCTTTGCAGCTCATCATCGTGCTCGTCGTCTGTCGCCTCTGTACTATTTCATCATGATATTCAAACAACTGGTACCCGTAAATAAGGTTTTTAATTTGTTTTTAGTTTTGTTTCGTGTTTAGATAAAATATTTTTAACGTATTGTATTGCACCGCGTATGTGTGTATGGTTAATCATTAAGGTATGCTAGGCGGAAATAAACTGATAGGAAAATAAACCAGTTCCGCGCGTTCCGACTAAATGATGAGAAAACGCTTTGCATAGTTAACACTATTAATTATGAATTAATGCTTTAAGCTACTACCCTTAAAGTTGCACATCAACAAACACCGACCACCGACCATCCCGTCAAGTTAATGCCCTGCGTGTGGAAATCCGTCCCCCATATCACACGGTTATCACGATTTTCCTTGTGTGCCGAGAAAATCCGAACAAAACCCGACGACACCCTGTGCTAGCCGAATATAGCCGAGAGCCGGGTGACTGCGTAACACTGCCAGGACTGTGCCTGCAGTGAAAACACGGCGAAAGCGAACTTTTCCAGTCCGTTGGTGGTGTGTAGAGAGCAGCAAACCATCATAACGCCGGGTCGGAAAAATTCCATCAGTCGCACTGTTCGGTCGTGCACGGTAAGGACGACGTTGAGACGGTCTAGTACATTCGAAGTGTCGCATTGATGAAAAGCTTGTGCCACCCCCCGAGCAATAGAACGTACCAGGCAGGGAAAATTTAACTGCGCACGTGTGTGTGTGTGTGTGTGTGTGTTTGTGTAAGTGTGCTTGTGAATCGCAAATCACAATTGGCAAAAGTCGACCGCCCGTCGTACGATGCTAATGCGGTAGGTGAAAGTAAAGAAAGTTCAGCGCCAAAGGGATAAACGTATAAGCAAAAGGCAGCGTGTGTGTGTGCCATTGCCATCGAACCATTACCGGACGCTACGGAAAGCGCACCCCCCTTTCGTAAGGGCGTCAACGTGGGCCCGAGATCAAAGGCACGCTCTGGCATTAAGCTTGGGTGCGTGAACTTTTCATCCCCTTTGGATAATCTGTGATATACAACGAATTGTGTGTTAGCTGCTAATTGTGCTACGACATCTGATTCCGTTGATGTTTGGGGCTACATTTCGTTTACGTAGAATTCAACTACCGAATAAGTATAAAGCCTTTCGTCCAAATAATGTGCTAAAAACCGAACTCCAATCACCGTCTAGCGTTCTTCCTTGTTGGTAAATTTTCGCTTTTGGCACCGTGCCATATGACCAGCACGGTTGGTGTGTGTGCGTTTCGTGTGTGTGTGTGTGCTTGGTACATTTTCACCGTCAAGTGCCTGCCTGGCAGAGAGCTAATCGATATTCAAGCGAGTTCCGGTGGCGGTAAGAGCAAGACAGGACACACACGTATGTCCCAAAGCCACCACCAGCCAGCGAGCGATCCTGTGGAAGCAGGATCTGGCCGAGACGCAGACCGAAGTGTGCGTGTGTGGATGTGGAGGCTTAGTGCAAAGTTTATGTGCTTCCGTTATTTGCAGTACGTGAGCGACACGGGCACTTTACGCTTCGATTATCATAACTTTCAAATGTCGCAACCTAGAAATATACTAATGCATCGTTAGTCTGGCGTAAAAAAGAAAACGCATACAGAAGCAACAACATCATTATTTATAACTGCCACAACAAAAGGCATTGCTGTGCGTGTGTGGATATTGATTCAACAGGACACACCGGAGATCTTCTGTTCGATAGGACAGCACCATCGGGTCATCAGCGGACACACGGGAACGTCTCTTCGAACAAAACGCACGGATAATCAAGGAACAGGACACTAAACCTGCCGGCCATCTCTGGCACTGGGTTGACCGATAACAAATCGCAAAGGTAAATATAGCAAACTAAATCGGTTGGGATGGTAAGGTACACACAATGGAGCTCACTAAATTACTGTAGTCTTGTGTGCAGGGACCGCACGGGTAGTTAGGAAGTTAATGTTCTTTTTTAATCCTATTAATTGCTTCTTCATTCAATAGTCTGAAAGGTATTAGAACATACTCGATCGATTCGCATTAAAGCAGCCTGCACGTAGATAATTCCATCTTACTCCTACGCGACCGGGCGGCAAATTCCGGGAATGTTCAACCTGACTGGAATTAATGGCGACAAACGTGTCCTGGCGATGGCTTGTTGGATTAGATATTTCCAGATATTTTCGATCCATGCTTTTGCGTGGTACAGATTTACCAATTGAGTTAAAGGAATGTCATCAATTTTTTGTTTTGTTAATTGCTTTTACTCGATACCGAAGTGGTTGCTCGAATAACATAATTGGCAAGGCACGACTCGACAACATGACACGCGGTTTATGATACGAGGAATTGGTCTGATATTGGTGGATGAAATATATGTATTAAAAATTTACCTTACTTTAGTACATAAGGTCAAAGAGACCAAAAATGGCCGGTCAAGATCTGTCGATCAAAGAAAAAGATATTTAGTTTTCCAAATACTTCCAAGTCCTGCAGATTATTGGATAGTTTCCGCTATTAAGTTGTTTCTTCTGCCAGTCTATTTCCTATAGTTAACTCTTAGCATGCCGGACGGTCACAAGACCCTTGGAAACTTTCAAAAGGCTCTATGTGTTTTTCATGCGTTCTGCAAATTACGAAGAACAGTGTAGCTCTGATGAAAAGAACTCGGCCACCTGCAAGCCGCTCTAACGTCCAGTAGGTCCCTAACCATTTTGTCGTTGATTGCTACAGTAGCTTCAGCTATCGCTTCTGAGTGATTGTCTACCGTTCAGACACGAGTGGCCTCGACCTTCCATATAACAATGTTTAGTTTGTCCAGTCTATTTCCTTCTTCAATTCTTCGCTGTTTGTTATGAATTCCACAGAACCATCAGGTTTACTCATAATGCAAACTCAAGTGTAGCTTCAAATGCACTTCAAGGTCATGCAATGAGCATCGGATTACCTGAACTTGGCGTTAAATTAAATGTTTTGCAACTTCCAACGAAAGAGATGCGCTTGATAGTGTGAATACATTCTTAAATGTTAGTTATTTTAATAGTTTCGGTCATAGTTCCTCCACAGCTATTAATAACGTAGTCACATTTTATTTCTGCAGAACAGTCTTGACGTACTAGTCGATCCCGTCTACCTATAGAGCATCCTGACGCATAATATTCTACACGTAAGCGTTAATTGTAGCGCAATATGGACTAATTGGTTTATCCAGCAGCCACAAACGGCTATCGATAGTAAAAGACAAAAAAAGTGTTAATATATCCACCAGAACATCCCATTAGGCACGAACTCGACCCCCCTGTTATCTGCTATACTTTCATTCCAATCAAAGAACATCGCACTTCCTTCACTATAAATGGACAAAAGCGCTCCAGTACAATCGATAACTGTCACGTGTCGTAATTAAATAATCCATGCATTAGAATTATTTATGGATTATTCCGTAAATAACAATTGACTGTACGATGAGCATAAATAGGCGGTAGACTAGACTATGTGGAATTTAAATTCCAAAATCCATTTTTTAACTTTTTCATCATCCCCACCAACCAAGAACTAGCAGGCAGGATTACTGCTGTAACGTTGTGCCTGATTTTTTTTTTCTCCACTAAAACTTACGAAACTTCCAGACGACTGCTGGGCCTGACCGACCGATGGCGTCACAGAAAAGTTCCACCACACCGGCACTGGCGGTAACGAACCGTATCCTGCGCTCACCGTCACACGAAAGTTTCTCCACAGATCTGTCGCTAATATCGATTTCCGTGTCGTCAATGAATTCGGAAGCCACCAGTGTACTGAACCGGTCCAGCTGCAGTTTGCTGAATCGTACGATGGAGGAGAAACTTGGCAGTCTGCTGAATCCGAAGGATAGCAAACGAAACCGGTACGAGCAGTACGGCTTATTGTTAGTCGGTAACGCACACACGATGCATAACTAATCTTGTTTTGTCGTATTGAAATTGCTTCCTTTTTCTCTGCTGGCGCACATCATCCGCAGTTCATCGACACTGACGGAACGCTGGAACGAGAGTAACGATCTCATACGGAACTGTGCCACACTGTCGGCGGCGCTGGGCATTCACAAAAGCTTCAGCACTACCGACATCTATCAGCTGCCCTCCGATCAGCACAATCTGGGCCGGCTATCGACATCCGAGCTGGCGCTTACTCCGTTCCAGAAGGTCGGCTATCTGTTTGACCACTCCCGGTTGGAGCACGCGTCGCGCTCCTACTCAACCTGGGTTGCGGTGGGAGAGTTGGCATCCACTTCCCAGCTGCCATCACCGCACGGTGGCCAAACGTCCCAGGTGCCGACGCTGACCACCACCAACAACCCCACGCCGAGCTTCACCGTAACGGACCTAATCAGCTCGGTAAACAAGAAAATACGGCAGAACTACATCCGACGGCGACTGTTCACGACGTACCGTGCGCTGGAACGGTTATCGCAGAGTGAATTCAATCTCGATCGTCTGGAAGCGGCCGCTTTTGCCGCTACCAATCCGGGCCCGACGGAACTGATCGTACCGTCCACCAGCATGTCGAACGCTTCTGCCTCGCCGGTCGGTGGCAAGTCTACTAGTTCGCCGGCACCGATCGGTGAGGTAGGTACGGTACCGGAGCATGGTACGGTGTTGTCGTTGAAAAAATCTAGCAGCACCAGTGGAAGTGCTGGTGGCAGTAGCGCTTCGCGGCCGCATCACGGCCCGAAGAAACATCTCACCTTTCACGACATTGAGAACGAACGTGGAAAACCATTGTCCAAGTACGAGCGTCACATGCTTATCTTTAACTGGCTGCACACCATCGACGACACGGCACTGGAGATCGAAAACTGATCTCCACAGGATGATCTGCGCTCCGAAATTGCATCGATTCGCAGAGACGGTGGATTGAAATGAAGCGCGTTCAATCCACACACGGAAGTGAGATGATAACAGTGCACAAAGATATTTATTTACAACGTACATTCGCACTCGAAACGAAAGCTATATTCCCGGATTGTGTCGTCCTGCTTTTATAACTCCCCCCTCCCAAAAAGTCACGAAGTGCATTGATTGTTCGAGTAGGTTACGGAATGCTGATGTGTGTATGTAGGTATGGTAAGATGTATCAGTTCTAGTTGTCGCACTTCTAACGCGTTGCACCCAACATTAGCTACCATCGTGCAATCAATGGAATACCTCCGCTATACATTAATGTGTAGATAAATATGTTCGATAATATGTGATGTCAGCCTCCGCACACATACACACACACTTTCATTATTTCGTTGCAATATTTTGAACAATTCTTTACTAGTCTCATGATTGTCTCTGTTCGGATCCAACAGAATGGCCAGTTAGGTGTATAAAACTATCAACCATCATTAACCATTATATACCACGATAGAGGAAATGTATAGACTGCTTCACTTATGCGAAATAGTTGCTAGTAACAGGCTCGGTAACGCACAATCTGAAGCTCGGATACGTATGGGCGTTCTACTTCGATGCAGAATACATGCAGTGGCGGCCAGTTAAAAGCAAAACAGGTCAAGCGATTGAAAATGGTTGTAAAAAGCCAAATAAAAATACACGATAAGCAGTGAACTAGGATAGCAAACTTGCCAATTAACTAATCGTACAGTTCAAACCCCAATTCCCTTGCCGACTGTGACCGCTCAACAATCCAACTGTAAACATGGGATGGATCGGGAAGTCTTCATATATAGGGTAGGATTTTTTTTTACAGACGATACAGACGTAGCTAGGCCTATTAAAAGCTTCTTTTTGTCGCTTTTTGTAGAGAAAACTATCAGAATAATTTAATTACTTTCACTGAAATACTGATAATTATCTTTAATTTCTGTTTCAGATTCTAAATAGTAAATACCATGCATTGTTTGTCCAGACAGTTATTCGAGATTTAATGAGAAAGATTACTCCTCCTGTTTATGCAGTCATTTACCGACTACTAAATTTATTTTTTGTATACTACAGGGTAGAGATGAGAAAACTCACTCTTTTACGTGAGTCACGTGATTTAAATTAGAGTAAAAGAGTAACTATAACGATTTAAATCCTTAACTCACTCTTTAAAGATTCATTAGAAAATAATTTTCTAAACAAAATTTAATATCCTGTTTATAATCACTCTCTGTGCCGACTTCTAACTCACTCTTTTCGGTTTATACTCACTCACTCACTCACTCACTCACTCTCTGTTCCGACTTCTAACTCACTCTTTTCGGTTTATACTCACTCACTCACTCTTTTCATATTATAATTACTCTTTTCGGTTTTAACTCACTCTTTTCATACTATAATTACTCTTTTCGGTTTTAACTCACTCTTTTCATTATTTAATTACTCTTTTCGGTTTTAACTCACTCTTTTCATTATTTAATTACTCTTTTCGGTTTTAACTCACTCTTTTCGTATTAGAAATCGTCTGTAAAAAAAAACTTTCACCCTTATATCTCTAGCCATTACTCCAAAAGGATTACAATTATAGCTACAGTAACCGTTAAGACTAATCTAGAATCAAGAACCAGCCAAAACCGAACCGTACAAGCGCGAGTGAGTGTCCCAATGAGGCGAGTAGCGTCCTACGCTTCTTGCTAGCAAAACCCATACACTAGTATTCCCTAGCCACCACATGCAGCCGTAAAAAAATGAGACATAATTTAAATCTTCCTTCATACGTATTGAATAAGCTGCATTTTGCGCTAGGTAGCCAACCACTACCGTACCACACTGTTGAACCGTATATGGTAGATGCAAATAATGATCGAGGATCGAGGTTATATTTTGCCCCGTTGTTATGTCAATGTTTCTACTTGTTGTAAAAATGGCGAACGCTCCCCGACAAGGTTACAGAGCGCACGTGTCGGCTTTGCGAAGAGAAACAAATACCCACTACCGAGCCCACGAAAAAAATGCGATTGTTGTGTTTTGTTTTTGCTATCGTTTTCTCAAGCCAATTTTGATACTTCTTTATATAGACATTAAATCGTTTAGATAGCGCAGATTTCACATTGATAGATAATCAGAAACACACACGGCGGCGCTTTAAGCGAGCTCGCCTGTTGCGGGAGTTACGTTGTGTGTGAGATGTACTAGTGCGTGCGTGCGATCGATATGATGTTAAGTGCTTTTTGCTTCATATGGGCATATTTTAACGTAAACCGAACCAAAAATGAATATTACAAACCGAGCAGCTAGGCAACGCGATCGGTTAGAAGAATTTACAGAGTAGAGCGAGGGAGACAGTGAGAGTGTGTAAAGGGCCTGGAAAAGGGGGGTAAAGAGGATGCAGAATGCGTTCATTTTTCTCGATATGTGTGTGTTGTTGTTTACGTGCGTAACGGTTCAACCCCAGGAGAGATCTATCTAAATGTCGTATTATTATGCTGGCAACAATTTTACAGACTACAGACATACATAATAATATTCTTATACCAAAGCGTACTTGTACATAGAATAAACTTAAACCTAGTGAGGAAAAAAAAACCATTTAACAATAATAAATTCTTACAACATTACCCAAAACAGTGTTTCCCTGTAATGTTCTCATATTTTACACCCCGTACCCATGTCGCGTGCCAGCGTGGTGTATGGTTTTCGATTAATTTATTTCCAAAATCGTACGTTGTATAAAATAACGAAGCAGCCGCTAGAGCACTTTGCACTGTCTGAAGGCGCGCGCTGCTTGCCTGTAAGTTCTGCTGCTGACTTAATTACTCCGTCCCAATCTCACCTATAATACTTTGTATTGTTTGCAACACTTTTAAAACTGTTTCGATCGCATAAAACAACGATCCTGTCGGCACATGCGTGTGTGTGTGTAAGTATGTGGACGGAACTACGTTCCCGTATCGATGCTGTGTGTGTGTGTGTAGAAGGAATGTTACCATTAGTGGAGATTCTAACGCGCTAGGTCCGTTGTGGTCGACAACCGGTGGTTCACATTCGAAATCAATAATTTTAAATGAACTTAATTTACATCTTTCGTTACCTTTTGTTCAGAATAAATGTTTAAATTCGTATAATTATGGAGTCTTTACTTGCATTCTCATGTGTTGCGTTAGTCATTTGTAAAGCTGTAAATGTGCACAACTAGTGTTGGGTCAAGTAGCTCTTTTCAAAGAGCGGAACGAACCGCTCCCGCTCATCTCGGTGAGCGGTGCGCGAGAGGTAGCTCCGCACAGTGCGCATTGCGCTGCGAAGAGCACGATGTGCGATGAGCGAAAAACGCTCTGAAGAGCGTGATGTGAGAAAAACGCTCCGAAGAGCGCGATGTGCGATGTGCGAAAAGCGCTCCGAAGAGCGCGATGTGCAGTGCTCAAAAAGCGCTCAGAAGATCGCGATGTGCGGTGTGCGAATAGTACTAGAATGAACCTGCCGAGCTATGTGTATCGCTATTAGATATACATTGCTCGACAGGCACCTTCCAGCGCTATTCGCACACCGTGCATCGCGCTCTTCGGAGCGCTTTCCGCTCATCGCACATCGCGCTCTTCGGAGCGCTTTTCGCACATCGCACTCTTTGGAGCGCTTTTCGCTCATCGCACAACGCGCTCTTCGGAGCGCTTTCCGCTCATCGCACATCGCGCTCTTCGGTGCGTTTTTCGCACACCGCACATTGCGCTCTTCGGAGCACTTTTCGCTCATCGCACATCGCGCTCTTCGTAGCTTTTCGCACAGTGCGGAGCTACCTGATATGTTATAAGGAGCGCACTGTGCGCGCTCAGTAAGGAGAGCGGAGCGATTAAGGTAGCTCTTTCGTTCACGACACAACACTATGCACAACCGTTTCATAAGAAGACAGAATTTGCCGACCACTAGGACCCTAAAGCCATCGTCCTTCCAGTCTCATACGTTAGTAGTAAGCAGTACTGTAATTGTTTGAGAGTATCGAATTTGCATCCTTGCTTCGTCCTCGAAACACATAAATGCAACTAAACTGTTTACATGCCTTACAAGCGAGATTCAACTGTTCTCGGCCCTGAATAATAAATTGACGCCTGTTGCGTGAGGTTTGAAAATTGTCATTTTCAAATACTTGAACAAGTAGCTAACCTTAACAAACATTACTGTTAACATTATTCGTTTTTAAAATACGTACGCTTTCGCGTGATTAATAACAAATACTTGATGTTTTCTTTTCATAAACATAAATGCTCCCCTGCTCTTGTAATAAAACGTTCAACTCAACTCCCTACAAGTAGGATGTTTATAAATTTAAAAAAAAACCACATTTACATAGAATCTTAACAATGGCCCATTTACTTTTTAGAAGTTCGGTTTACATTTTGCTTGACAAAAAATATAAAGAATAAAAAAGTACAACTTAATAAGCAATTGTATCCTTCGTCTAAATATTGGAATGTATAAATCTACGTGTTAATACGTGTACAGATCTCGTTGTAGAAGATTCCAAATATTCGTTTCACGGTAAAATATTTACAGCTCCCCTGCTTTCTTGCGTTCTAGTAATGTTCTAATAATCTTTTGAGAACAGATTAACTGCAAACATTCGGTAGAAGTTTGTTTTTTCTCATCTATCCTCTCTGTACGGTCAAGTTTGCAACAGAAACATCGAACAAATGACGCGTTGTTAGCGCAATAACACGGCGCTACGTCTACAAACAGCAAAACAGATATGACCGCAAATGTTTGTGATAATATTTGCCAGCTTTCCCATTTTTTTTCGTTTTTGTATAAATGCAACAAATTATTACTTACGGTTTCAGGCGCGAGAATACTCTCGTACTCATACATATTTAATCCTTCGCGCATTGTTGACTGAGAGTGCCCCCCCGTCTCAGCAGACTGTAGATTCCTCTTTTGGTTGTGAATGGCTGAATCTTGTTGTTATTTCGTGTGTCCTTTCTTGCTTTAGCAATTACTGTGACGTGCTCCACGCATTAATGGAACCAGCAGCGACGGTGGACCGGCTTGTCGTAAGAAAGGATGCGCAAGCAGTTCGGATGCGGTGGCACGCTGCACCGGATCACGGACCAGCATACGGTCGAGGAAGTTCTGCAGCCGGCTGGACACTTTGTGTGAGTTTTTCAGCTTCGGCGGTGGCATATCGCGTATGCGTCGCATTGCTTGCAGTGGCGGTTCGTTGAAGAACGGTGGCTCACCATCGATCATCTCAATCACCATGATGCCGAGCGACCATATGTCTACCTCCGGGCCGTACGGCAATCGGGAGATAACTTCTGGTGACATCCAGTAGGGCGTACCAACGAGCGACTTACGCTTCGGCAGCTCTTGCGACACTTGCGCACAGAAACCAAAGTCGGATAGCTTCACACGCCCGTCGGAGGCTAGCAAAATTGAGTCGGATTTGATATCCCGATGGATGACACCCTGTGTCCGGAAGAAGAAGAAAAACGTAAAACCAATTAGTTTTGCTTGTGTTTAAGCTCCCTTTCCAAATATCGAATACCTGTGAATGGAGATAAGACAAAGCTTTCAGGCACTGTTTGCAGACGGTGGCGATTTGCTCCTCGTCCATGCGGGAATGTGTGACGATGTCGGTCAGTGCACCGCCCTCTAAAAATTCCATCACCACCCACAGCTCATCGTTCACCAGGAAGCTGCTGTACGTTTCCACTATGTTCGGATGGTGATAGTCTCGCATAATCACGACCTCGTTGAACAGCAGTTCACGCCGCTGTTGTTTCCGCAGATCCATCTGCTTGACCGCCACTTGACGACCTGCACACAATAACACACAAGCGGAAGCAGAAACCGTTTAATAAGAGAAAATTATAATTGGATCCCCGTCAGTGTCGCGTACCAGTTGATTTATCCGTCGCAATGCACACGGTACCGGTTGAACCTTCGCCGATTTTCGTATAGTTTTCCAGGTTTTCGCGCGGATCACCCGCAGACACCACCATCTGTAGTGCGGCACGGAACTGCAAAAAGGGCGTTGGTAACGCGAGACGCAAAACGCAAATCGATATTCAATTAGCACGTTCATTTGTGAAAAATAAAACAGAAACCATTCCATACCTGCTCGTGGGTGAGCCTTTGTTCCGTTTTCACCGGTGGCTGCTGCTGCTGGCTCTGACCGCTTTGCGTGGTGGACGAGGTACTTTGTGCAACTGATACATTTCCCCCGCTCGAGCTGGATGCTCGCGAGTTGCTCTTGGCGTTGCTGATGGAGTTGTTGTTAAACATGTGGTTCGGATCGGTTGCTGGCCCGCCTGGGCCGGCTGCTCCCGCGTTCGAAACCGAGGACGGCGATGGCATTTTCTGGTGGTGTACATTCGCATTATGATTATGGTGATGATGGTGATTTGGCATCTGATTGTTGCCCATCTGCAATGGCGCCTGCATTTGCTGCTGTTGTTGCTGCTGCTGCTGCTGTTGCTGTTGTGTCGGGTGGTGATGGGCATGATGATGGTGATGAACGTTTGTCGGGGACAGTTGTGAGCCGGACGGCTGCGGTGTTCCAGCTGAACCACCGGGACCCATCATGCCGTGCGGGTGATGATGATGATGGTGATGGGGTGGTGGCCCCGGTGGCAGATGGTTGCCATTGCTTGCATCACCCATGTGCCCGTGATGCTGGTTGAGAGCACCATGATTGTTTGCCATAGGCCCGTCCTGTCCGGGATGGTTCGATCCCTGCGGTTTACTGTGTAATGGAGGTGGACCACCAGGACCCATCATACCCGGGCCATGGAAATTACTGTTGCCCTGCATCTGGCCAGCGTATCCTGCATTAGGATACTGCCGCTGCATACCATCCGATCCAGTTGGTGAGGATTTTTGTGATCTAAAAATAAACGGAACGACAAAGCTATTAGTAGAGCAAGGGGTAGTGGTGAGGAGCTAATGTGCCGACAATGCTATGATGGTAATAAATCGGTCGTGCTTGAAGCTGCATGTTATATGGGCGTGGGAAGTATCAAGATCCCGACAAAACCTCGAGGTTGCCCTCAGATGGAGAGTAGTTCCAGCCAGGTAGAGCTCGCGTTGATAAGCCATCAACAACAATCGAGCCTGCTGATTTTAAGTGATCTGCCGTCAAAATAAGGATAAGGAACATATACATACAAGAAGGAAGATAGGCTAGAGTGAAACGGAAAATCAACCGCTGACCAGAGCAGCAGCTACAGATTTTAAAGCTGTATACGACAACATAGCCAGGATAAAACTATACAACGCAATGAGCTCATTTGGAATCCCGGCCAAGCTTACCAGGCTTGTACGTATGACGATGACCAACATCACATGCCAGGTGAAGGTGGATGGAAAACTCTCAAGGCCCTTTGCTACCACCAAGGGTCTGCGCCAGGAAGATGGGTTTGCTTGGTTTCTATTGAATCTGACGCTAGAGAGGGCCATTTGAGACTCGGAGGTGGAAACTTCGGGGACCATCTACTACAAGTCACTCCAAATCTACATAAACATCATTGGTTGGAGGCTCTCCAATGTAGCAGAAGCTTACCAAAGGATCGAGCATGCGGCACTGAACCTGGGGTTGGAGATTAACGAGGCAAAAACCAAAATGATTGGTGGCACCACCAACGGCCCTGCTAATAAACACTGATTTACGCAGGGGTGATGCACAGATGGGGGGCGGCCCGGTGGTGTATACGTAGCGGCGCCGGTCTTCACACGGCAGGAACGGGGTTCGAATCCCGGCGGACCGCCTCCCCGTACGCAGGACTGACTATCCAGCTACGGGTATAACTAAGTCACAGAAAGCTAGCAATTGCTAGCAGGCCAAGACCTACAGAGGTTGTAGTGCCAGAGAAGAAGAAGAAGATGTACGGGTGATCGCACGTTCCAAGTCATCCAAAACTTCACCTATCTGGGGTCAAATGTCAGCATACGTTGAGATACGTGCAAGGGTGCTGGCTGCCAACCGTTCGTACTACAGCCTGTGGAAACTTCTCCACTCAAAATACCTGTCACGACGGACGAAGCTGGGACTGTTCAAAACCTTTATAGTCCCAGTACTCACATACGCCTCATACTCTGTCCAAAACTGACGAAACCCTCTTAGCCGCGTTCGAGAGGAAGATGCTCAGAAGGATTTTTGGCCCCGTATGTGTGGAAGGACAATGGAGGAGCCGCTACAATTACGAGCTGTACGAGCTGTACGGTGAACTCACCATCGTGCAGCGAATTAGGCTCGCCAGGCTCCGGTGGGCTGGTCATGTCATGAGAATGACACCGGACGACCCAGCCCGTAAAGTCCTTTTAGGCCGTCCACATGGACAGAGGAGGCGTGGTAGGCCCAAACTGAGATGGAGTGATGGCGTTGATGCGTCCGCCAGAACGGCCGGGATAATGGATTGGCAGACGACGGCGCTAGACCTTGAGCGGTATCGAGGATTGTTGCGGCAGGCCAAGAGAGCCTGATAAGTAAGTAAGTAAATATTACATATAAACTTCTCTAAGGATCGAGCAAGTGCCACAATACCTCGGATTGGAGACTGACCAGCCGAAAACCAAGAAATAATAACTGATTATGAAAACCGCAGCAAATAAACGCTACTGCCTCCACTAAAGTAGAGGTGATTTACAGCCCGAGTGAGCTCTAAACGCCATCTGCACTAATATGTAAGTATGCTTTCAGTGTGGATTTAAATAAATATTATACTGTTTTCCTGCCAACCCAAACACCAACTTTGTATCTAACTGACCAACCACCGGCACAGTACAGTGAATAGCTCAAAACCAACCACAGTGGTTACGGTACCGCCCGATTCTCCCCAGGCGTAAGAGTTAACCAACCAGTGGTTAAAGAGCATGATTGACAAAAGGAACATCATCGCATACAGTGCTTTCTTTTATGTGGGAACGCGCGCAATTAAGCCCTTCGTATCGCGACCGTTCCGGGTGGGGTTGTAAGCAAAAACACACAAACACCGACACATCCCTTTTAAAACAAACCAACCACCGCCAAACTGAAGAGCGACAGACAGTGAATGCATTAAAACTATTGTCCAGGAAAGATGGGGTTTGTTGGGTTGTTGGGCAGGTAGGTAGGTTGGCGTATCGGGAAAATTGAAATCGAACACCCGGTGGTGGCCGAACCGTCCGGTTCCGGTTCATTGCTGGTGTTGGCAATACAACGTTGTTATCCATCGGCGGTTCAACTGCAGCTGCAGGGAGGAAGTATCGTGTGTCATGGATGGATGCACTCTCTCAGACAAAACTTTAACTTCAAGGTGAATATTGTGGGCTAATTTAAATTGTCACAAGCTAATGAAAACATTAGAATTTTCATCCTTTAAAGCACAATTCGGTAATACCATAAAGGTAATAGTTAAAAAATGCCTATCTTTTACCAAAAACCGGCTTCTGTAGGTCGCGCGATAAGCACGTCCACCGCTTCTCCCACTTCTCGGATCAATAAAAATTCATATTCACACATTTTTCCTCTCTGTTCAGTGTTAATAACAAACCGTTTGCTCTGTGCGAGTGCGACCAGAGGATTGCCGCCGTTGCCGTGCGAGGATTTTGAATTCCAAATCATCAGGGTCAGCAGCAGGAGTGAATAAGCAGGCGGCAGTAGCTAACGGCGTCGTGCTATTTTGAGCCCGAAAACGTGCCTGGTAAACAAAACATCTCCACCAACCAGTACACGACTTCAAATGACCAAATCTTTCACCGACCTGTCCGACCCGGGTTTTGGTTCATGGAGCGTCTTCGTGTGATACTTATAAAACACGTGACTAGAAATCGTTAATTACACATTCGCTTACATGTGGTGGTGGTGTAAAGTTCTATGTGGATTACTCTTAACAATTTGTAAAGATCTATAAAAAGAGACATTTTAATTACTTGTTAAAGCAACGTTTCCAAATTTCTGCTCGCGTCATACTACTACTACAAACCGTATTCGAAGAATGTCAAACGGACAAAAAAGGCACCTTAACTTGTTCGTGGTGTAACTAATTAGATTACACAACGGACGAGGATGAAACGGGTTCGCGGTGGTCATGAAATAGCGGGAGAGAGTGGAGAATCCTAAACATTAGCTTTTCTTTTCTTGATTGACAGGGGCGTTGGTTCGATTGCTCAATTACGTATCAATTACTTGGTTCAATTTCTATCGAAACAGAGTGTGTCAAGTGCTTCCGGTGTTTTGGTTCGGGTTCATTGAATTTTTGCTTCATTGATGGGTTGGTTTGTGTGAGAAGAAACAAGCCTTCAATATCTTAACCGAAGGCGTAAACCAACGTTGAATAAATCAATCGTCCATTGTGCACTTTTTGTGCGTTTTTACGCTAAAGATACTTTAAATTTGGAAAACAGTAAAATTTACAAACTAGCTAGAAACTATAACTCTCGTTTGTTAGCTCAATTGATGCGTCATTGCTATTTACTCATTTTTTTCTGGTTAAATCATTTGTTGAAGCATTGCCATTGTCAATATTGATATCGGCATATATTGATGAATAGTTTAATCAAATCCGGCTCGTTGGTAGATGCGACAGCGGCGCCGGTCTTCACACGGCAGGACCGGGGTTCAAGTCTCATCTGGGCCGTTCCCGCATAGTGAGGATTGACTAACCAACTATGCGGTAACAATAAGTCTAGTAAGCCAGAAATGGCAGGCATGACCTTAAGAGGTCGTTAGGCCAAGAAAGAAGAAGTTTAATCAAATATTTTGACAAATTACGATTTATAAGTTACAATTGTTTGTATGCGAAACTTAATATCCATTTAAAAAAAGGCAATACGACCAGATAAGATTCGATCCACTGTCCAGCCGTGTGAAAGCTTACCACCGGACCCGCCTTCATTTTCAATCAGTCAAGAATGAAGAAATGTCAAAGTTAGTATGAAACAAAATACAAAAATTACATGATAAAGTCCATACATAGCTCAAGATATTATGGGATTAAGCCCCCTAAAACTTTGCCAAAAATACAACTCTACTAAGAAAGATTTTAACATGCTTCTTTAAAACACGTTTAAGCTACCGAACAACTTAAAACCATCATTTAACTCTTGTCAATCGGTGTGCAGATGTGTCGTTCGCGCTTACTTGAAGGTTGGTGCTTTGGCCTCAACATAGGCATAGGCTGGTGGCAGTACTGTATAAATGTGTGTGTGTGTGCCAGTGTCACGGCTGGCTAAGCACTGATAGGCGTCTTTGCGTTCTATTTCCGCGATTGTTACTAATGCAGAGATCTGGGACAAGAGACCGGATGCATCGCGTCGCAGCCCTACGCCCTACGCACCGCAACATTCCCGCCACAGCAGTCCGGTGAACGGAAAAGAAGAGATGCGCCGAGAGTGCAAGGAAAAACTGCTACCATTAGCGCAGCATAGTTTAATGCACGAGTTCTGTGTCTCAAGAAGGAGGAAGAAATAAATGGATGATAAAATCAAACTTACATCGCTAAACGCAAACAAACGGTGCATTCTTGTAAACATGCTACGCACTAAATGCAGTACTAGGCCACACTGAGCGCATCAACCGAATCGTTGAAAGTACATTAGAAGGAACACCGTTTCATGTTTTGTTTGTTTATATCACATCTCCACCAGACCAATCGCTCTCCAAAAAAAAAACAAAAACACCAAAGGGAAATTAGCGTCGGACTTCACCCCGAGAGGAACAAGCTCAGAAATTCAAGAGCCAAGATGGTGATCGGCAGTGAAATCGAAATTGATACCATCTCGGAGCGTACGGGAATGTGTGTGTGTGTGGTGACGACCACGCGCTGCTCCAGGCGATGAATGTGAGGTAACTAAATGCTAGCTAATCCGCTTTTTTTCTCGCTTCGCTACCGTAACACGCTGCTCACTCACCTGTTATGATAAAGCGAAGACGCGTCCGTTAGCACACTGACCGGATTGGAGAGGTTTCCGTTCGAGCCTGTACCATTGGTCGAAGCAGCCGCAGACATGTTGTTGTTGTTGTTGCTCGCTATCAGATTGCCACCGTTCATATGCGGAGCAATTGCATGGCCTGCTGCCGCTGCTGCTGTTGCTTGTGCGCTCCCGCCAACAGCGCCTGCTTGCGCTTGATGGGAATGCATGTGATGGTGCTGCTGCTGTTGCTGCATATGGTGCATATGCATTTGGTGCTGCGCCATTCCGGATGGCAACTGGTGCTGTTGCTGCTGCTGTTGGTGTAGTTGTTGATGGTGTGCATCGAAATTGTTATTAAAGTTGGTCTCCAACATTGTTCCCGCGGGCGAAATTGGTGGATAATTTCCAGCGACCGACGGTCCCTTGGCGGGCGGCATCGTAGGAAAACTGTTATTGTTCATTCCGGGGAAGGGAGACTGGCCACCGCCGAGTTGCTGCGGTGATGATTGTATCGGCTCTTCCGGCACGGATGGTGGCACATTGGTATTGGCACGCAAATCTCCACGGCGCACACGTGGAGGGCTCGAGCTTCGTAGCGAATTCGAACGTGCTACGTTGGACGTTTTGGGCAGGATGAGTTTTCCCGGTTCGGAAACCACCGCTCCCGGTACGGGCACGTTTCCTCCCGGGCCAGCCTGACCGTGCGGTCGAACGATCGTCTTAAGGTCCAGTATTTCGGTCGGCGTGATCTCGGACGGGTCGACCAACGGTAGTGGACGGTTTGATGATTTCAGTATCTGATTGTTTCCAACGATCGATGCCCATTGCAACGGTAGACCGACGTACCGCCCTTCCCGCTTATCGAAGCCCGTATGCACACGGTGCTCGAAATTGCTCGGGAAGGAAATTTGTGGCTTTTTCTTTTTCTTCGAAAACATCTTAACCGCTTGCTGCTACGCAAATGCACCACCACCAGCGGCAGCTAGAACTGGATTTGATTGCAAAGCACCACTGGCACCACTATGACCACCGAACGGGTTTGCGTTGTCGTCACTCTTTTCCTAAATTCGATGATACGTTTCACTGGAATGTGTTTGCCTCGCGCCGCGCGTTCGGTCCACTCGCTCGTTGATCGTCACAAACGTAGACGAGCAGATCGCAACACTACACACACACGCCACCCCCCCTTTGGCACTTCACAACATAACGAAGACACGACGACGACAACGACGACAACACACACCTTTTTGCCAATGGTGGTGCTCCGGGGCACCCAAAGTGGGACAATTTGTGTCGCCCGGAAAACGGGAGCAAAACCAAACCGAAGGGCAAACAAAATGACTAAATGCGACGAAGATGCCACCTCTTTGTTATTCACTTCAGCTACGCGCTTCCAGTTGGCTCGTAAGTTCCAGGGCTTCTTCACCCTCCAGCAAAGGTACGGGGTGTTCTCCGCCGCGGTGAGGAGGCAAGCGACAGGGTCAGAGTGTGTAAATTTATTTACCCATCGTTCCAGGCGTGAACCGATGCGCTTTTTCACATGCTCACTGCAACTCGAACACGCGCACACGGCAATGCTAGCCAACGGTAGAAAACAAACGGCACGAAACACGAAAGCAAGCAGCGAAAACTATAAAATAATACGGAACGAGCAGAAATCGTAAACTCTGCGTTTTGCTCTCCCTCGGATGAAAGCGTTTAAAGTCCTTTCCAATATGCACCAATTCGTAGAACGTCAAAACGGCCTTTTGGCGTGTTTATAATGTACGGTTTAGCGTTTAGAGCTGCGTTCAGGGGTGTGTTTCACGATGCTTCCCATGCAACATTTTTAGTGGTTTTACGACACATCTCTGCAAGGGATGAGATGAATTGTGGTGAATATAAATAATAATAATGAAGGTCTGAATGAAAGACTTCCCGTTTTGAAATTTGGGGTCCGTTTCCGTTTTGAAAAGTTAAAACGAATAAAATAATATGCTAGAATGAATTAAGCCTAAATAAAGAACACGCAAGAGCACTAATTTATCTACTGGTGTTCGAACGGCCAACGGGTAAACAATTTCTACCATATCTCAAGACGGAATTAGGCATTTGCTGCTTATGCATATTTAACGAATTGATTAGTTTCGTATTGTGAAACCATTAGATAACTGTTATGGGCACTCTGGGATGCTCGGACAGTATTCATTTGCTACTGTATTCCCAGGTAACAATTCACCACGAAAACCTCTGCATTTCAGAAATCTAAGCTGTTTGTGAATGTGGTGAATGTGGTGAACGTGGTGCATTAAAAAACTTTCACTTTTCCCCCTCCCTACTACTCTACTGGCACCGTGTGTCTATTTTTATTCTCCGTTGCTGGCGGCTTCAACTCAATAATGGCTACTGTGTTCTATCGCTGTGTCGCTTTTGTATATCGGAATCTTTTTTCATGTTAGGAGTAAAAACAGAAACGTTAAAGTGGTAATGAGAAGTATGAAACAGTCCTGCCGTGTGCAAGTTCCGTCGTCGTCTTGCATAGCCTGTCGCATCTGTGTGCGAGGCAGGGACTAACAGAGATCAAAAAGATGTGCTTTCAGAATACCATTTCTATTTTTAGAATGAAGCTTTTTTCTTCACTTCACGCACTTCTCTTCTTTGCTACTATGTTTTCATTCCCCTGTGCCTACCAACTAGAAACACACCACTCTCCATAACCAATTTCACTCTCGCTCTCATTCCTCTCGCCCCGTTTGCCTACAAACTAATTCACCATTGTCGTATGGGTT
>KZ061617.1:173409-186246 GCA_002091835.1 Anopheles maculatus | reverse complement strand
TTACCCAGATAACAATTCACCACGAAAATCTCTGCATTTCAGCAATCTAAGCTGTTGGTGAATGTGGTGAATGTGGTGAACGTGGTGCATTAAAAAACTTTCACTTTTCCCCCTCCCTACTACTCTACTGGCACCGTGTGTCTATTTTTATTCTCCGTTGCTGGCGGCTTCAACTCAATAATGGCTACTGTGTTCTATCGCTGTGTCGCTTTTGTATATCGGAATCTTTTTTCATGTTAGGAGTAAAAACAGAAACGTTAAAGTGGTAATGAGAAGTATGAAACAGTCCTGCCGTGTGCAAGTTCCGTCGTCGTCTTGCATAGCCTGTCGCATCTGTGTGCGAGGCAGGGACTAACAGAGATCAAAAAGATGTGCTTTCAGAATACCATTTCTATTTTTAGAATGAAGCTTTTTTCTTCACTTCACGCACTTCTCTTCTTTGCTACTATGTTTTCATTCCCCTGTGCCTACCAACTAGAAACACACCACTCTCCATAACCAATTTCACTCTCTCTCATTCCTCTCGCCCCGTTTGCCTACAAACTAATTCACCATTGTCGTATGGGTTATCCGTCAATTAATCACTTTCGAAAAATCATTCGCCTTACTACTTACATATGCATATGTCGTATATATCGGATTGTTTATTTATATGGTAAAATCTACCGGTACACTCACTCAAATCTTCAAAATGAATATAATCGTAGTAATTGTATCCAAATGTCTTATAAAAACTCATATATGACGCTTAAATGACAAACTGTCAAAAGGCCTTAACTGGTAGGGCTGATTTTCGTTCTTTGGGCTATTGGTAAGTGGACTGCAAAAAATTTTATTCAAAACAAACAATTTCATCGAAGTGCGTGATTGTGCGCTGCTTTTAACGCGGTTTAATTTAATCAGATATCAGATATCGAGGATACGAAGTTATTTTTTGCGAAACTTAGTTTCCTGCAGGTGAGAAAGGATTCTGTGCAAAGAATATTGTAGTCTGGAATATCATCAGTTAATGCAGCTTTAAACTAATTTCTAGCTTTACGATCAAACCAGTACCGCCGGTTCGTGCGATGGGATCATCTAGCTCTGAAAGTGAACCAGAACGCAAACATCGGAAACACAAGAAAAAGGAGAAAAAATCCAAAAAGTCGAAAAAAGAGAAAAAACACAAAAAAGAAAAGAAACAAAAACGCCACCGCCGAACACGCTCATCATCAACCTCCAGCACGGGCAGCGAAAGCGACGAATGGGTTGAAGCTTTGCCAACTGTGGAAAGCAGAAGGGACAGCAAGGAAACGCCGCAACAACTGCCCGAAGCAAAGCTTGAGCGTGAAGATTGGATGAACAGTATGCTGATTCCGACTTACACTAAGGAACCTAAAAAAGAGGACAAGAAAGTGTCGACCAACGAACAGTACGATCCCAAAACTAGCGTCCGCGAGCTAAATCCGCACTGGCGAAATGGTGGCACAGGATTGCCGAGCTTTCGTAGACCGGTGGTTGACGATGAGGACGATGGTGACGGTTATCGACATCATCGGACGGCTGAGGCATCGCAACAGAATCGAACCGGCAGCGCTGGGTGGAAGAAATCAGTTAAAGAAAAGCAGCAAGAAACGTCCGAGCAGGAGAGCGACGTAAAGCCTGAAAAAACGATCGAAAGCGTTTTTAAAGCCAACGAACCAGACGCAGAATTCCTGACCGATGAACAGCTGAATGAGCTGGGAGCTAAAATAATTAAAGCAGAACTGCTCGGTAATAGTGCACAGGCGGAAAGTTTGAAGCTAAAGTTGGAGAAAGCCAAAGCGTATCGTAGTGAAATGCAAGCGAAGAAAAAGCAGGAATCGACCCACGATAATGCTCAAAGACGGAGGAAAAGCACCGAAGACACAGTTACGTACGTTACGGGCAAACAGGCTAACGATGCACAGTGTTCGAATGCTAAAAAGCAAAAGCGCTACCAGCAAAATCTACCACCCGGACCCGGTCTGTCTGATAAGTTCCGTTCCGAGCGACTCGAGAACGACAACATGGATGCACAGTTCTTCAAAGTTTCCTCCAAGATGGGTGATGGGAAACGGTTGGAGAACATATTTGACCATCAGAAGGCGTCCACCTCGGCGACGGGTAATGTGGATTCGATGGAGGAACGTACGGTGCGTGATATGAACCGAATGTCCAAGGCGCAGGCAGATTGTGAACGTTGCCTAAACTCTTCGAAGTTCGGTCACGAGCAACTAATTTCAATGGGCAAAAATGTATATCTGGCCATACCGACGTGGCGTGCCCTGCAACCGAAGCACTGTTTCATTGTACCTGTCGGCCATTACCCTTGCTTAACGCAGGTGGATGAAGATGTACATCAGGAAATAGTGGACGTGTGCAAAGCATTGGTTCGCATGTTCCGCAAGCACCAGATGGAGGTGATATTCTTCGAAACCGTACGCTATCTAAACCGCAACCCGCACATGTACATTCAGTGTGTACCGGCAAAGGATTACGAGATGGCTCCGTTTTATTTCAAAAAAGCCATCCTGGAGTCGGAAACGGAGTGGGCCATGAACAAAAAGCTACACAACGTGGACGGGTTTAACGTGCGGCGCACGATTCCGAAGGGTTTGCCTTACTTTTGGGTAAACTTTAACATGGAAAGTGGGTTTGCGCACGTTATCGAAGATCAGGAAATGTTCCCGGTTACCTTTGCGACGGTAAGCAAATTTGTAATTGTACTGTGTTGGAAAAATTATTTATCTAAACTTTTTTTTTTACTCTATTTATAGGAAACAATTGCCGGTATTCTTGGTTTAGACACGAGAGACTGGCGCAAACCACGGAAGGAAATGAATCCGGCACAAAAAGTTGACGAGTTTAAACAGTGGTGGCGTGAATATGACTCAGTCTTACAGACAAAATAACTATAAGCTTAATAATAGTAATAATACAACATTTTAGATGAAATAAAACGTACTTCAACCGCATAGTTTTGTTTACGTTGTATTGAAATTAAATTAAATAATTCAGAAATATTCGTACCGAGAACAACGGTCCTATTAAGGGTTAACACCGTCGCCGGATGTTGATGAAACGTCAAATGCCGCGTTTCGTCTGACAGACGTCAAACGTGTCGCCATATTAGCTTCTTTCGATCTCTTTTTCCGGTTTCGCTTGCAAGTGAAAGGTACGTTGGTGGTCAATTTGCTGCAAAAAGTGCCGTAAATGTAAGAAAAAGGCCAAATTTTACCATTTCTACACGTGGAATAACGAGCGCACTAGCTAACGATTGTAATTGAATTGCGATGATGAACGCTAATGTAGCGTAAATGATGTACAAAGCCGTACATTACCAATTGCCAGCGGAAGGTTATGTGCCCTCGCTTGCCTGGTGTTGTGTTGTGACGGAACCGTGAAAGAAGTGATTTGACGCCCAGCTAACGCACGACACGTATTTTCATTCCTGTGTTTTAGATGCCTGGATTCACCGTGAAGGACGTCGATCAAGACAAAGTGGTGGAGGGTGTTGCCCTTTTCCTCAAGAAGTAAGTACGGAACGCGGGCGGCAGCAGTTGACGGCAATCTCGATGACGTATGGTGTACGGTCTCTCGTTCCACAGGTCTGGAAAGCTGAAGGTTCCGGAATACGTGGACCTGATCAAGACCGCCAAGTTCAAGGAGCTGGCACCGACGGATCCGGATTGGTTCTACGTGCGTTGTGCCTCGATCCTGCGTCGCCTGTACCACAACAGCCCGGCCGGCATCGGTTCGATCTGCCGCATTTACGGTGGACGTCAGCGCAACGGTGTGCGCCCGTCGCACTTCTGCCGTGCCGATGGTAGTGCCACCCGTAAGGCCGTCCAAGCCCTGGAAGCCATCAAAATGATCGAAAGGCACGCTGACGGTGGCCGCAAGCTCTCCAGCCAGGGCCAGCGGGATTTGGATCGTATCGCGGCTCAAATTTCGAGCAAGAAGCGCGAAGCTCTGAAGAAGGAGGCCGCCCAGGTGCTGAAGCTGCAGGATTAAGCTTGTCAACATTTCCTGTGCTTAAACACACACACACAAACGAGCGTGAGAGTTATGTGGTCAGAATATATAAGTTTACTGTGGGTAACAGCGATCCAACATCGGGCTGTTGAGTGAATAATAGCGCGCACGTGTGTTGTGTGTTTTACGGTGAGAAATTGGCGTTTGGTTATCGGTTGATTTCGGATTCGTCGTGTTCGTGTGTGGGATGGTTGTGTGCTCTGTTATGGACGGACTGTTGAAATTCCGACGTTGTGAAACAGATTTTCGGGGGAATATCGATTGCTGGTGGTAAAGTGTCTCGGTTCAGTGTGTTTGGCAAAACATGTGCAGTAGGCGTTGTACCGGTTAATTAATTCCTCTCGGTGCTATGCTGTTGTGGTAATTGTTTTGTTTCGTTTCGTTCAGTTGTTTTTGGAACTAATTTCTTTTACCAAGAGTGAGCTAAAATGTATCCTTTTCGGTCACTTTTTAAAAATACGAATCGGCCAAAGTTGTTTAACCAATGTTTAAAAACCGATTTTAATAATTTTTTGTAAGATGATCCTTCGTACTAGCGATCCCTCCATCGTGCTTATCATCAGGTCAGTTATGTACAAGAAGCTAGATTTAGCAGGATATTTTCTAATCACCGGTTCTTACCGATTTGGTATTTCATAATATTATCTGTCTGGAAAAAAAACTCCGGATCCGGATAGTGTTGCATGGTCGTCAATAATGCGCCAGAAGTTATTGTGGAATATTGCCGTTCTGGTGGCTTTTAATACGACTTGATAGCGAAAATCAAAATTAACGTGTCCAACTGTTGAAGATATATTGGGCACAATAAGCTTTGTTTTACAACACCCCCTAGTTAATACCGTGCATCTCTAAGCTAAGAACACTCAATCCCGGTGACGGCACTATTGGAAATTGCCGTTCCATCGCATCGCAAAGACTGCAAACATCCTTCCCTGCATGTAGCAACAGAAAGTTAAAAGCAAAGCTCTATCGGAGCACTTTTTTCCATCATTCTGCGACTGAGAAGCGGAGAAGCGTATGATCGTCTAATCTATTGCACCAATTAGTATAGTTTTATTCTCAATATCACCTAAAATAGGCCAATATACACACTCAACCATTCTGTTGTTATTTTTATCATTCTTTCCCATCATCAAGCCCAAGATAGAGGAATCTATGTTTGAGTGTAACATTGTCATTTATTTATTAAAAATATGGCTTATAATGCGATGCAAACAGTTCAAACTCAGTATGTTCTAAAAAATACTCTCCATTTACATTTTAAAGGCATAAAAGAACGAGATGTAAATCGTGTAAAAACGTTTCAATAATCTGTATGTAAAGTACGGCCCTGAGAGATGCATCCGTGTATTCTGTTAAGTTATGGACATTTCACTAAGAAAACGGTCAATGTCTAAATGCAACATGTCCCCCATGTTTCATTGTCATCGTTCCACACTACCACAAAGATCCTATAGATAGACGATTCGATCAACCATTAAACAGTAACCGAGCTAACGAGCACCAGTAATTCTTGGAGTAATTTTTGCGATTCATCGTACCGTTGAACCAGCTGCGCTACCGGCATATCCGGCTGTTCGGGGATTGTTCCTTCGAGGATCGATTTAATGCGGGGCAGATCGCGTTCATCAACCTCCTCGAGCGTATGGCCTAGGTCGTACTCGAGCAGCATTTTCGATAGAGCGTAATTATTGATCATCAGCGATAGTAAGACCAAATCGCAATCCTCTACCTGCGTTATTCCACGAATGTTGTTTTCGGTCGCATACTGCACTATACATTTCGCACACGCGACATGTTTCATCACGATGGCATAAGCAAGCGGCGTTAGGCCGCGGCTGTTCACGAACAGGTCCGGTTTGTACTGCAGTACCAGCTGCGTCAATTCGGTCGAACCTTCCCGTACAGCGTACCGCAACAGCGTACGACCATCCTTGTCCGTTGTGTTGATCGAGCTGGAATCGTATTCCAGAATCATTTTTACCATCCGGTATGCATTGTACGAGATAACGGAAGCGGCCAGCTGTGCCGGTGTGACACCGTAAGAGTTCACCGTCGACACGTCCACGCGATGATCCAGCAACCGTCGCACGATGTCTGGTCGACCGGTCATGACGGCCGTATGTATCAACCGGTTACCACCACTGCCATCGTCAACGTCCAGCACGGAACAACCCGTTTCGTTGCGCAGGTCGCGCCGTATACACTCGTCGAACAGATACCGTGCTACGGCAAAATCCTGTGAGTTGAGCAGCGACAGATGAATCGCGGCCAGATCACTGCTATCCGCCAGCAGTGGGTTTGCGCCGTTCTCCACCAACAGCTGCACCATCTCGAGCGTATCGTTCGGGAAGCAGTGGTGTAACGCAGTCTCACCACGCACATCCCTATAGTTGATCATATCGGACAAATCAGTTCCGCCCGTCGATGGTGGGTGAATGTCGTACATGCAACTAATTTGCTCGATTTGCCAGAAACATCGCGTCACTCCGGCTGGGGTGATAAACTCGGCGTAAACGATATTATAGTCGCTTAGCGAGGAGTTGGCAAACGTAAGAAAATCCTTTAAATTTTCAAGCAATGACACTGCATCACGCAACGTAAAGGTAAGCTTGTCGAGAGATTCCGTCACTACCTGCTCATCACAGGCCGTTAATACGTGAAACGTAACCGTGGTAGACTGAGCGTCGACCGTAAACTGGTGCCATATCATTTCTCCCAGCATTGCGCACGTTTCCATCTGTACTATCATTTCTTGGCAGCTAACACTAGTAATCCGGAACTTATTCTTCGCCCGTTTACCAAAACAGCTTAAAAATGACTCCCGTTCGAATGCGATGCCACCGAGAATGCCTAACCGATCGATCGTTCGCATTTGCCTTCCCCAGCTGAACAACTCGCGCACCATCGCTAGATCCTTGCTTTGTACGGCCCAGAATAATGACGATCCGTACGCTTTCTTTGTTTCCTCTACGAAGGAAATCATTTGCCAGCGTTGAAGCACACCAAGCGCTTGCTGAAAGTGATCAAGTTCGGTGGAAGTTTGTACGCCGCACCGTTCATCGACAAGCTTCCGGATCGTGTCTAAAACGGACCTCTTACCGTGTTGTATTGCCACGTGTAACGCTGCCGAACTATCGAGCCAGTCGAACCCTAATGCGCGCAACGCACGTATCATCCCTTTTGTTGCCATTCCATTTCGAACCGCTACCGCAAACGGGTGCGTTAAAATCGTACCGAACAGCTCGTGCTTGATTGATGTGATCTTCCGAAGCAATCGACACGCACCGTACCGGACCAGTACAAGCAGTGTGCAGTTTTCCTCATTCAGGCTATCCGAAAACACCTCATCAACCGGTACGTTGTGCTGCAGGAGTAGCTCCACACACTGCCACCGGCTTTTCAGTGCTGCTTGATGAAGAATTTTCGCCAGAAGTGTCACATCCGGGGTAGAACAGCGCTCGAATAAATGTTGCAGCACAGTACGCTCACCCATACGGGCCGCCAGCTTACAGCACGCAACAAATGCACCCGGGTGAAAGGGTCGATAGTCTTCGTTTTCCAGCAGGTACACGGTGGCCGTATAGTTTCTTGCCTGGGCAGTCGTACGGAGCAGAAACTGAAACGTTTCCTCATTGATTTCACCCACCTTTGCCATCATGTGTGTGAAGATGTCGTTCCGGTGCAGGATGATGGCAAGCAGCAGTATCGCTGGATGTGGTACCATCGATCGGGGGAGGAGCAAATCGGCAATCGATCGTGTACAGTAAGCCAGCGCATCACCGAGCGGACCACGATCATTCGCCGAATTGAATGTTTCAATGTACGGCAGCAACTCGCGCACACCCCGTTCGTTACCATGTTCGATCAGTTTGCTCAAAATGCGGCCCCTGTTGTGCACCGTTACCAGATGCACGAAAAGTTCACCCGTTTGGCGTACTGCCGGCATCAACCCATCCCAGTCTAGTAGTTCCTCGTGTATGTGTGTACCGCCAGCCGCAATCGTACGATCAAAGGCGTTCTTAAAATCGCGCATTGTCAACGCCATACTCACTTGGTATGCGGGATTGTTGACTTGATCCTGAAACCCGCCGAAGTATAGGTCCAGATACTGTACGATGGATTTATCAACGCGGCAAGGGTTTGCCAGCTCGGGCAGCAAACAGTAAGTAGCTGCCAGGTATGTCTTGTTCTGTGAGCAACAGAAGTTAGCTTTCATCTCTCCACCGTCGTCCTCCTGCACGATCGCGTGCATCCTTTCGATGTTGCTGGCTTGGAACGCTGCCAGCAATAGCTGCTGACGCTCCACCGTACGATGCATGTCGCTCACAGTAGGCAGTGCGAGCTTTAACGCATTACTTCCCGGACGGTTGCCAAACAACCGTACCTCACTGTGGGCGAATACGAACGCATTTATCACGACCTTCTCCATCCAGCTGTCCGTCAGCAGATTGTACGACAGCTGGTCATGGGCCAGGTAGTTGCGATAGTTTCTCCCCTGTATCATAGGAATGCGATGCTTGAGGTAGTGGAAACTATCACCAAAATGGCCGACCGCCAGCAGCATCTCACAAAGCTCCAGCTGAAGGTATTCGATCGAGCATAGGGCTCGGGTTGGAAGTTCGTACAATCGCGTAACCAATCCGTCGACAGTATGCAGCCGGTGCTGTTCCAGAATCGTGCGCAACATTCTTCGCCGGTCGTCGTACAGATACTGCAACAGCTCCTGATCGCTTCTAACCAACTTTCGGGCCTGCTCCTTGTTCCACGGCAGCTTACGCTCCTTGCAGAATGCTTCCAGCACCTTCCACTTGTTGTCGACGAAGAATATGTCACCGTAGTACGATCGCAATCGTTTGTTAAGCTGCTGCAGCGCTTCCTCCGTCAGGTTCGCCTCAATGTTAAGCTCCACCGCCAGCTGACGCGTATGTTCGATGTAATCGAACTGTTCGCTGCATTCCATAGCGCTCGAAGCAAGCTTTAGCATACCGGCAATGACGGCCGGATTGTACTTCAGCAATCGTTGATCCTTCCACTCCAACGTTAACGATTCAACGTGATTCGTTTGCCAGGATGTGCGCACCTTACGGAAAAATGGCCCGGCCCAGCTCATCGTAAGCTTCCAATCCAACAGCCTGCGGACGGATGGCAGATCATCACCAGACAAACACGCCCGCCGTATCTCGTCATACGACATGCCATCGCTTTCTTGGAAATGTTTGCCCAATTCTTGCACGATCGCTCGCTTTACCTCGAGCTGATTGCGCAAATGGTGGAACAGAGCCGTTTCGCCAATTGGCTCCGTTTGCAGCTGCTCGAACGCTGCCCTCGCTTCGTCGAAATACTCTCGCACCTGTAGGTAGCAAACGAGCTGACGTTTTTCCAGCATCCCGGTATCGCCGGCGTACCGTACCAACGATCGCAGCTCCCGAAACGTATCACACTGGCGCATCTGCCCGTAGAACGCTTGCCGAATGTCAGCGACCGTCACGGTGTAAAGCAGCTGAAATGCCGTTCGCATCATGCCGACATGCTCGCAGAACTTGGTGCAAAGCTTCCGATCGTACGCATCCCCCTGCATAAGCTTCTTCAGCGAGATGCTGTGCGAAAACACTTCACGCAAGAGTTTGTTTATGTCGGGGAAAAGGGCCGTTAGCATCGAGTTGACGGCATCCTCCGCTTTGGCCGGCATATTGGCCGAATTGGTCGTGTTTTTAATCGCCTCGCCAAGCACCTGTATCGTACGCTTCATACACGCAACGTCAGCGAGTGTGGCGGATTCGAATATTTCCGGCTTCGGGATGCTTTCAATGTTTTTGCAGTAAAACACAATTTTGTGCAGCGAGTAGTGCTGTTTGGTGATGCGATAACATTTCGCCAACTTGCGTTTGATGCGACGATCCTTCCCACGCATTAGATGGCCCAAATCGAACGATTCCCCCGACACAATGTCCGCTACGATGGTGTCGGATGGTTTTCCTTTCTTCCAGTCGCCCATCAACCGGTTGACAACATTTTGCGGATGTGACACGTGACGCAACCGTTTGCCAATCTGTGCAATCAGCTGTTCACGGCAGACGTTGTCTAGCGCTTTTAGCTCGTCGGCTTTTTGCTCGGTCCAGCTTTTATCGATTCTTTTCACCTTATCAAGCATATCCTTGATTAAACTATCCTTATTGGAAGTGTTCGATGCGTTGGCAATTCTTTCCTGCAGCTGCTTCATCACGTGCGCTTTGTTGGGAAGTGTTTCGGAGGAATCCATTTTAGCTAACACATCACCAATCAATCGGTCCTTCGCTTCGACACCGGTCGCTTCAGCTTGTCGCACTATCGACAGCAGATCCGTTTCGGTTCCCTCGAGGTACTGCTTTACGATTGCCAACTGTTGGCTTATCATGCGCACAAACTCGATCACCATGCATTTGTTAACCATGAGCCGATACTCGGGGAATTGTGTCGAATTGCGAAAGGTGGCTAGAAATAGGGCCACACAAAAGGTCGCCTCTTGCATCGGGAGATGGGCGAGAAATGGTTTGTGCTTGAGAAAGTAAAAATGGTTGTGCACTGTTTGCAGCCGATGCAGGAACACATCGTCCACATCGTCGTACAGCCGGGTGTCGTACTGTTCGCGCATAACTCGCCAACAATCGGCAACGATGTCGATGTGCGCTTTCCATTCGTTTGAATCCTTCGTTCCCGTCCAGTTGCCCGACAGTGCGCGAAACCCATAATCGGACAGCTTCCACTGGGTGTAGTGATGCAAAGCTTCCGATAGTTTAACATTTGTCACATTCAGCCGAACTAATGCGCTCGCTATGTGTTGAAATTCTTCCTCCTCCGTGTATTGCCTTACGAGCAGATATTTTTTAAAGATCTCCAACGAATCGTACCTTAGCATCCGATAGCACGCGGTTGCATCATCCAGCCCATCCATTTCTACCTTTATCAGCGCCTCAACCAGCTCCTTGTCACCGTTCTTAAGTGCACAGCCGAGTGCGGTTAACCCGTCGCCATCGACGGTAGTGCTATCGAACAATCGGCTCGCCAATAAACACCGCACTACACCGAGATGACTCATGCCACCAATTTTTACGCACAAATGCAGCGGGGATTCACCGTACGCACGCTGAAACTCCAACACAGTATCTATGGTCGCTTGCTCCAGGCAGCGTTGCAGGTTGGTTTCATCGCCGGTTGTGATCGCTTCGAAGATGCTTTCAAGCAAATTATTTTCCATTGTTCCCAGAGAATTAAAAAGGAAACTGGTTCCGGGAGCAAAAGCAGCGCCCTGGGAGAAGATCGTTTCTTTTAGGTGACTTAAATTTGGTTTTCTTTGCGTATGCGTTACCTGCACCACTTACGTCTACACTGGTGCGCAGCAAATGAATGTCTCTCGCGGCGGTGGACGTGTGTCGATCATATGTGCGACGATCAAGTGAAAACATCCCCCCCCACTACTTTAAAAAACCCCAAACTCTCAGAGTTTGATAACGCTCACGAGCTTCCCTGAAAGAAACACGTCGCCGGAGCGAAGAAGCGTTTTGTTGTTACGCACACTGTTACAGCCGTATGGTGTGTACGCTTTTTTATGCGTGCGCTCGTTTTTGAAAGTAAAGTGATCTGCGTTTAAGGGGAAGTACGTCGAGAGTAAAATCCCAAAACTGTCGTCCCACGTACAAGGCCTTTGCTTGAAGTATGATATTTCACTCGAGGAATTGGTAAAGTACGTTAAAAACAATACGCATAATTTTTGTAGCTCATTTTCCAATTAGATTCATTTGAACGTAATTATTGTCATATTGAAAAAATAAAAAAAGAATGTTTCCAAAACCTCTAAACCAACGGCTAAAACAATCATAGAGACACATTACTCCTTCAACCAATCCAGGACGAGCGGTGTAAAGTACGATATTATGCAGTCGGCACCGGCTCGGCGCATACCTACCAGCACTTCCCACAGAACAGTCTTCAAATCAAAGGTACCAGCCTTACCTGCGTTCAACAGCATCGAATACTCTCCAGAAACCTTCGTAATGGGAACATATACCATCATTATCTGTCTCATGTGAAGTGTAGATCTACTATTACCTGGTAGATAAACAATGGTAGCTCGGGATAGTCATCCTTTACTTGCTTCACAATATCTAGGTAGGCCATGCCTGGCTTTACCATCAGCATGTCGGCACCTTCTTCGACATCACGTTGCTACAAAACGAACAAACACAAATGATTCAAACGCGTGCATTTCCATCGTTTCCATAGTTACCACCACAACTTACCGCAGCTCGTTTCGCAATGCCTTTCGATCCGGGCGGCAATTGATAGCACTTCCGATCACCGAATGCCGGTGCCGATTTGGCCGCATCACGGAACGGACCATAAAAGCCGGACGCAAATTTGACCGAGTACGACAGTACCGAGCACCGGTTTTCCATCCCGCTGGCCTGCAGCAGTTGCTTTATCGCGTAAATACGATTGTCCATCATGTCGGACGGTGCCACAATGTGCGCACCGGCCTTTGCATACGCCACCGCAATCTCGGCGATGCGCTTAATGCTGGGCTCGTTGTCGATAACGCCGTCCAGCGCCAGCACCCCACAGTGGCCGTGATCGGTGTACGGGCACAGGCACACGTCGCACGCAATCAACAGTTCGGGAAAGGCGGTCCGTAGTTGTGGTAACGCGCGTATCACCGGATTGGTGGCGCAATCGGCTCCCGAACCGATGGAATCCTAAAATTAGACAACCCATAAAGCAACGATGATAATGCACGTCATGTGTTGGTGTTATCGCAAACGGTAC
>KZ061617.1:144653-163550 GCA_002091835.1 Anopheles maculatus | reverse complement strand
GGATAATGACTTCTGGTTACTACATAAGCATTCTGCAAGAAAATCTGGAAGTGTCACGCATCAAGACGAGCCTTGATGAGAAGTTCATCTTCCAGCAGGATAATGACCCAAAACACACTGCGAACAAAACAAAGACCTTCTTCCGTTCATGTAGGATTAAAACACTGCAATAGCCTCCCCAAAGCCCAGACCTCAACCCCATCGAGAATTTGTGGGCATTTATCGATGCGAGGACTGATAAAACTAATGTGCAAAATAAAAAAAAACCTATTTTAGAGACCTTGAAAACGCCTGGGAAAACCTCGACCAAAATCAGTAAAAAAATTTAGTTGAAAGCATGTTGAAGTATCTTCAGCAGGTTCTGAAGGCTAAGGAAGGCCATATAAAATATTAGTTAGTTATTGTATTTGCAAAATAAATATATTTTCTGAGCTAAAATAAGGTGGGCACTTTATTTTGAAACGAATTTTCCAGAATAATTCAATAAAACTATTTTTGGTAAACGTTAAAAGTTGATTATTATAACGAATAGGTAGTAAATCTGTTAGAACATGTAAAGAGCAAGATATACAAAAAAAATTGCAATGTTTTAGCTTCGTTTTTCACTAATTAATGGCAAAAATCTAAAACATGAAGGGGTGGGCACTTTATTTTGACAACCACTGTAAGTAAGTAAGTATAACTTACTTGGCTTGTTGGGCTAATTGATAGTACGCAGTTTAATAGTAAATCCGCACAGCGAAGAAACCGTCTAGATGGAGGTCCACTCGGCAACTGGACCAATCCGAAGTTAATGTGCAAATAGAAGCATTAAAACAATAAATACACATCGAAAGGCATGAAAAAAAGATGAGTTCCAAGATGTACAACATCATATTACAAAGCATTTCCTAGCGAGGAGTCATTAGATTAGATTCTAAACTAAAACGCACTATTCATACACAACCTATAAACGCATATTCGTCACTGTTCACAAAACACCTTCAAATTAGTCTTATCAAACGCTCGCTTTTGCGACACAACTGTCCGCCGTACTGGTGCCTTCCCAGACCGTGGGAGAGCCATCGAAAGTCCAAATCGTATCGAAGATTGGAGTGCCAGCCCATCGATTATATCGATAGGCGAAAGACAAATCAACAGCAACACACAGGGTCAATTTTCGTGGGAGCCCAGCAAGAATTGCATCCCGGTTGCGTCATCCCTACCTGCCGATGGGGTTGTTTAAGGCCTGCCGGATTTGATAAATCACTTGTTTTTTTTTTGTTCTGGCTACCTTCTGCTGTCGCTGTGGTTCACCGTGTACAAACGCCATCAATTTCCGGGACCTCTACGGTTAAAGTTAAAGGCTCCCTTGTGGAGCTGCCAGTTTACAAATCGTCCGGCACCGCTTTGCCAAATCACCCATGGCCCGAGGTTTTCTATTGGGAAGGGTGATAATGAAGTGTGTAACAGGGACTTTGCTGATGATGGCATGACAAGGCTTAAGGGGGGGGCCAAACTAATTCAATTAAAAATCACTCCATTCGGACGGTGATACACAACAACACATGGTCACATGGTCGTAAGTTTCTATCGTTCTATGTACGATTAGCACCTGTGGCTTGAGGCTTATCAATTAGAGTTTTAAAGTTTGGTTCATTACGCGTAAGCGTGGTATTAGTGATAGATTAAAATACTTTGGAGCATCTAGTGCTAATTATTTAAAACATCGCTGTTGATCGGGTTTTAATATAGCGTCTTGAGTAGGAAAGGATGAAATGAAGTTCTTGATCTTGTTCTGAGCAGGTTTTACATTGCGCTAAGAATAAAACTTTATCGGAAGCTTGGCTATCTGAGGGTGCTTTTATTTTATCACTTTATTTTCCTTTTATCTCATTTAAATATTACTATTTTGTATGATGTTTTGTCAAAAGGATAGATGAATAATTGCGGCGCCAGGATCTACAGAAAATTCCTTCAGAATCATAAACAGGATCGGCTAGCCAAAGATAAATAGACTAGAAAGCGCAGACTAAGACCTTGTAATCCAAGAAGATGATGTGTACGTAGTTCGAAGACTCTCTTCGAAGACAATTCCGCAATTTGCCTTTCGACATTTGAATAGAACTTTGAAGGTCACGACAATTAAAATGATTGGATAAGGTCCACCGATAGAGATTTTCCAAAAAAAAAAAATATATTGAGGAGTGCAGAAACCTAGAAAATATATTTTTCACAAGTGTCTTCAGCAACTTGGAACTGCTGAGTGATTGCTTGGAAACTTGAGTGATTGTTGCCTTAGTCATGGATGGTGTGTTTTGTACAGAAAGCTCTATCTTGTCCAGGATATTTAGACAAAAGCCTATTATTTAGACTCGCTAGATCTATCAGTTACTACGAAAAATCCACCAAACAACAATAAAGTCTTGACTTTCTCGCAAATGTCTGACACATTAAAAGATCCCGTTCTCTCATTAGACGTTTTCATCTTTTTCTAGAATGAAAACAATACAGTAAAACTCAAAACGAATACAGCCGATCGTAAGGATTTGCCAGTCTTGACTTTCGCCTTTTCTAACTTCTTTGCTCAGAGATAACACACATGGTACGAACAAAATCCATTTCCATTTGCAGATCTTCTACTGCTTTGGTCATTGCCTGCTACAAATCTAAAAATAACTAAAGCATGTAATATTTTGACTATACATAACCGACAATAATACAAACACAGACTCATCGAATGCTTAGTTGAAACATAATGCAATATCTCTTGCATTTTAGCTTGGTAAATGCCTATTATACTATATTGGGCTGTCTTTTATAATTTAAAATTAAGGTTTATCAATTTCAATTTCTATTTTTATGCATTTTTTATTAAGTTTTTCTTGTTGTAAGTTAGTTTTTGCTAAAGTTTTGTAAATTATCCTTTTTAATTTGATTTATATCATTCAATAGATCGGTTTTGATCATTTTTAGCATCCTTTTTGTTTTGTTATGTTTCTTATTTTGTTTTTCAGACATAAAAATTGAATATTTTATTTTATTTGAGAGTTTTAAAAACTTCAAATTCTGACTTTGTACATTCACTGCAGCATATTTTGTGTTTATAAATCAAATTATCTAGTTGTATTTTATATTGTGGTTGGTAATTTGTACAATGTTTAAAAAATAACTGTCATTAGAATGAAATGTTTATTTATTTCTATTAGAGATAGAGATCATACTGTCGATCGTTACATTTTATTTTATCATTTTATTTGAATAAATTGAGTAAGCTGTCAACAGAAGAAAGTAGTTAATAAGATTGCTTGTTTAAGTCACAAAAATACCTAAGAAACCTATATTTCTAAATTACCCGCCTATTTCTCAACTACCGAATCCAGCATCATACAAACAACGCAACAAGGGATAAACATGAATATGGTTGCGTGTGCCGTGAGTTTTTACGCGCGCGTTTTTAATTCAATTATACCCCGTTTGGTGCGTATGGTGTTTTGTGGTGGAACACACAGAAAAAAGTCACTAGAAACAAAACAAAATAAAAACCAAGAAAATAGCTTTAGTCCTAATTATTGTGCGCGAAACAGGTAGAACAAAGGGTAGTTGAGAAGTATCACTACACCGCTCACACTGCCAACTCGGTGGCCCGTTTCCAAATTTCCGAACGTTCCCCCAAGGACCCCAAATCTACTCGCGCTGCTGACGGAAGCGTTCGGTAAGCCGGTCCAGGACATGATGCGCTTTGTGTCACCGTGGGAGGAACCCCGTTCGGTAATTGGTTCACCGGTAACTTGATACATCATTTGGGCGGAAGAAAGTGAAAAGCGTTCACGCGATACCGGCCATCCGCGCGGCCGAGAAGGTTCAAGGACAGTCAGAGGGCATTTCGAGGCCAAAGGGGTTAATTTGGAGCAAAGGGGTTTGTGAAGTGAGTGTGAGTGTTGTGGAGGGGGATGGGGGTTAGTTTATTGCGCTCCGTCTGATTCAATTAGGCGTGCCGTACTTAGTGAAAGTTGCATCGATTTTCTCCTCCTTGGAGTGTGCGCGCGTACACTAAACGAATTAATGGTTTCACATTACGTTTTAAACGGACAAAATCATACGATTTTTTAGTTTAGCTTTCGTTAAGACGTGATACGCAAGTGACACAGTTCATCACAATCGTTCCCGGGCTTAATGCAACACGCTTATTCCACCCATCATCGTGCACAATCGTCAGAAGACATTTTTCAACAGTTTGGTACGAAAGTGTTGATAAAAAAAGAGAAGACGAAAACAAATAGCTCGCCGAATTTTCCGATCGAGCCGAGGACTTGTGGATGAAACTGAAATTAAACAGCCCATATAATTCATTGCCCACCATCTTTATGCGTCGCACTCGATCCAGCTCATAAACTGACCTCTGGATCATTCGCCGGTTTACGATCGTTACGGATGAATGATAACGCACGGTACGGTCTCGATTGAACGGTGATAGTAATAATCTGGCAAGCAATACTAGAGGTGGTGAAAAAATAGTAATGATTTTCTCATTTATGAACCGTGCCGTGTCGGAGGCAGGCTGGCTTATCGCTGGTTTCTCTTTCTTTAATTCACTTTCCTACCAGTAATTAAGTTCAAGTTTATGATCATCCATTTGCAGCGCTTATGATATGTTTTGTTTAGTGGTAGATGTTTTAGAATTTAGTAAAAACTAGAAGTCTTGATTGTTTACGATAATATTTGTCCCTTCTAATGCAAGAATCCGATATTCGTGCCTTATGTCGTTGATATTAATGTGTATCTTGTTTAGAGTTTAAATTATAAATATTACAATCAGAAATCATGCTTCTTGTTTTATCTTCGTTCCATAAGATTAAATTGTCGAATTGTATTCTTACTTACGTACTTCGCGGTCTTGACCTGCTGCAACAATCCTCGATACCGCTTACGGTCTAGCGCCGTTGTCTGCCAATCCATTATTCCGGCCGTTCTGGCGGACGCATCAACGCCATCACTCCATCTCAGTTTTGGCCTACCAATCCTTCTCTGTCCGTGTGAACGGCCTAAGAGAACTTTGCGGACTGGGTCCTCCGGTGCTATTCTCATGGCATGACCAGCCCACCGGAGCCTGGCGAGCCTAATTCGCTGCACGATAGTGAGATCGGCGTACAGCTCATAGAGCTCGTCATTGTAGCGGCTCCTCCATTGTCCTTCCACACATACGGGGCCAAAAATCCTTCTGAGCATCTTCCTTTCGAACGCAGCTTAGAGGGTTTCGTCAGTCCTGGACAGACTCCATGTCTCAGAGGCATATGTGAGTACTGGGACTATAAGGATTCTATACAGTCTCAGCTTCGTTAATCAAGACAAGTATTTTAAGAGAAGAAGTATCCTCAGACTGTAGTTTGCCCGATTGATCCACCATCACTCTTAAGCGTAACTCAACATCTATGATGTTATCGGTGCTGGCTTTTGATCCTAGATCAGTGAAGTTTTGGACGACATCTGTAATTGACCCGTGTGTAAAACAGTGTCTGTTAGTAGAGTCGCTGGTGGTCATTTTGGTGTTTGCCTCGTTGATCTCCAGCCCGAGGTTCTGCTACATCTATGCCATCAGCGTATGCCAATATCTGGAGTGATTTATAGAAGATGGTCCCCGAAATTTCCACCTCCCTCGAGTTTTCCATCCACCTTCACCTGGCATGTGATGTTGGTCATTGTCATTCGTACATGACTGGTAAGCTTGGCCGGGATTCCTAATGAGCTCGCGAATTGTATTCTATTTATTAAAAATACTTGATTAGCCATTTAACTTCTTGGCTTTTTGCGACGGGTAACTAAACGATTTCACTTAACAAACGGCCTAACACATCACAAGACATTGCAAGAATTAATCATCTGACTGATAATGGTCGATGTGGCAATGTTAACAGCAAGGTAAATTAGATAGTGTAAGATAACCTCAACAAACCAGTTTAATATTATAGATTATTATTATTTTTTTAAATTCAATTAGGACGGCCTGGCCGAATTGCTTATGACTTGTTCTTTACCCGTAGCTGAATAGTCAGTCCAGCGTATGGGGATTCGCCGGGATTCGAACCCCGGTCCTGCCGTATGAAGACCGGCACCGCTATCGGATACACCACCGGACCGCCTCAATATTATATATTATATTCAATATATAATATTAGACAATAAAAAAAACATGTGTTAAATTATATCGAAATGTTTATTTATTTATTTATTTCTCCTTAAGTTATCCAGCTGTCGTTAGCCTACATAACAAGATTTTCAACGCATCATTTAACATGTTTAACGCACTACGAAATACTACACCATAAGCTTAAACATTGTACCGTAGTAATGGAATAAATAAATAAATAACACGCAAATAAATTGTCAAACTAAGCTATGCAAAAAGGTTTAAAACATGTAAAACACATTTTAGCTTAGCTAACTTTTATAGTTTTTATTTTATTCTATAAAAAACCAGGTTTCGTATAGTTCTGTTAATAACTTCATAGGTATTCTTTCTCAATGATTTGGTTGTATTTTTGTTAACTTTGTTTGATTTTATTAGATAAAAGGTATAACATGTATAGAAAATTCATTTTCTATACATATAACAACCCGATGTGTATAAAATTGATTTTCAACTGATAATTGATACAACAATCCAGAACAGGATGGGATTCGATAGCCGCTCCTTTCGGTTATAGAACCAGGTACGAATTATGTAAAATTGAAGTTTATACGTACAAAAGAAACGACGAAAAGAGACGCCGTTTGTGAAATAACGTTTGGAATAATCTTCAATCTTACCATTGTTTTTGTCAAAAAAAACCTCTTGCCAATCGCTGACATTGCAAATAAAAGGAGGACCACACACAGCCAACAAATGTAAAACAATAATTTCTTTCATCCTTAGAACTTAAAAAAGAACAATAAAAAGAATGTAACAAGTACAGATTATTATTGTAACATTTTGCATATCTCATTTTATTTTCTCTTATATTTTTCTTCCTGTATCAAACCGTTTTACCCGCTAACTATACTCTATTGCTCTACCATTTCATATACACGCAAATATGTATTATTGGCACTTGATTTACTTTGTTATGTTTTTTTGTTTGTATAGTGTCATTCGTCGTTTCGTACTGTATGTGTGTTGCCGCATATACCAAAGAGGGTCTCTGATAAGTATTTTGATTTGTTTCACTTAAGCTTACAACTATAGCAATAGTAGTACACTAGTAGTAGTATGTGTATGTGTATATGTAAACGCTCTATGTATATAAACACTTTCCAACTAGAAGCTACGTCCCCTACGCTCATTCCGGTTTTGCCGGTTAAGCTTTTTTTGTATCGCAAAGGTTTTTAAATTATGATATTTACGTGACGTTACTAACTACTAACCAACTATTTAAACGTTTGATTCGTTTTCAATTAGGCACTCGAAGTTCACATTTACGTTTGCTATTACATATTTTACCCCCTAATACACATATATTATTGTTGATATTACGGCTTTTTCCTGTAGCTTTTTTATTTGCTTTGCGAAACGCTACAATACCACTCACCTGTGGAAGAACTCGATTTAGGCATGGGACTTTGGGCCGGGAAAGAATTGGGGAGGGAAATAGGGTAAAAAGAATCAAAAATTCGAGTCGCAATTAATTATTATGCTAGCAGAATAGGTGGTAGAGGTCGTACTGTAGCACAAGTGTTTCATAACACTGCCGCGTATGTGTTTCTGTTTCTAACTGCTTCTAACTGCTAAAACAAAAACGATGTTTACAAAACAATTCTTACTAAACGCTAAGCCCCTTTTTTAGTCCTTTAAACGTTAACATCAAATATGCACGCACGAAAACGTCGCCATTTACTGTACACTACACACTTTAGCAAAATTCTGTTGGCACCTTTCTTGGAGAGAGAGAGAGCGAGAAGTGTGGTTGAGTGTTACGCTGGGAAGTACAAAATCGGACCACGCAATTAATGCACCGTTACAAATCAATCAGTCAAGTTTGTCCGTATTGAAATAAAAAAAAAGAATGGTTTTTTTCGGGCGAAGAATGATGATTCGATTCAAACGTTTTTTTAAAACAAAAAGCCTCATTTGCTGACTCGAGCCGCTTCCTTTTACACCGAACGGGTGGTTGCAATCTTGACCCTTTGCTTTGTCCTCAAAAAGAGCCCACCCCCAGTGCTACCGAAGGTGTACAGTTGTGTGCAGAACAGTGTCACGGGATACGGGATTGTTTTTTTCTCTCGTTCTTCTTGTCGGGTGTATGTTTGTTTTCAATCGAGAGGTTCAGTGTTTGTCGTTTTGTACGATATTGCTTGAATGTTTTTTTTTGTTTTGTTCTTACCCTCTGGCTCGCTACACTGTTTTGATCAAACCCGAGAAGCGGGGCCCGCTACACTTCGCCAATTGAAGTCTAATTTTAGCCATCACGCCAAAAGGTATGCAGCACTGATGATGATGCAAGCCAGAAACATAAAACCTTTTTTTTCCACCCCGTCCGATCGCAATGAAGCGGGATGCACCTAGCCACACCATGGTGACAAAACAATTGCTCGCCATGCACAAACACACACACACAGGTGTGACTCAAAATCCAGAAAGCAGGCAACCACACACATCGAAATTTACGCGAAACAAACAAATATTATTTTGTCCAACGGGGTCAATGCGTAAATAGGGGTCTAGTTCAAGAAATGTATGTGCGAAGCATTATTTACAGTAAAAAACGAAAACGATCCTATTTTCCTGCGGTGGTATGGATCGGGCAACGAAAACGTCGTTGTCCCTTGGTTATGTGAAACTTGTTACCGGCCACTATCCCGGTAGCGCATTGCACCCAACAGAACACTGCTTCTCTGTTGCGCTGTCTCTCTCTCTCCCTTTCGCTTTCTTTTGGTTGTCCTGAGCGCTTGGTGGATTTTTGGGAAATTCCCAACCCCAAAAAGGGCAAGTGTAGTGTGGTCCCTATAACGCACACCTAGAGCAAGCACACTTGGTGTCAAAAGCAAGAAAGGTGCGAAAAGATTCGGCCCATCTTCGACACACCGGGCTGTAAAATGCAAATCATCAGTTTGCACTTTATCCCTAAAGCTTGCCCCAGAATGTAGTTAGTACCTGCGCTGCGTATTTGGACAGCGACGAAAGCCTCCGGAACAGCTTCCAACAAGCCGACCTTTTTGCTTCCGAGCTGCTACCTGCCTGTCTGTGTGTTCGGGAAGATGAAGTGCACTCGAATCTTCGATTGAACCCCATTAAACCATCCTCATTCGTCAGTGAACCTAACCTTAACAACAACGAAAAACAAAAAAAAATCGCGCTGATGACACCCAAATTATGGCACCTGCGAGAGAACACGTCTAATTGTGGGGAAATCCCGCGCATTTCCTCCGTACTACCTACTAGAGATCTCCTGGCCTTATAAAAGTTAAACTACGGGATATGATGAGAAGGTGTTCGGTGTCGGTGTTAAAGGTCCTGTTCATTCCTCAACACCTGCGCTTGCTTTAAGGCATCAGTTTTATAATGAAATCGAGAGCGCAACTCAAAACAAGACCTGCTCGTTCTGTTACATCCTTGTTATCATCCCTCTCCCTCTCTCTCTCTCTCTCTCTCTCTCCATCTCGCACTCTCGACCTCGGCTTTTCTTGGCGTATTAAGGAGGTATTACTTCCCCATATCCCTGCGTTTTTCTTCTCTCTCTCGCGTATCGTATAGTAAAATATCACATTTCAGTTAAATAAAACAAATATGATTAAATGGCCTACAGGAAAATAAAAGAAACCCTGCCCCCTCCCCCCATTCTATCCACCCAGCACACCACGGTGCCGTTGGGGATAGGATGCTGCCGATTGAAATCATCCAACCACGAGCGGTGATCGCACTTCGGCATGATGGTGCTGCTGCTGGTGGTGCTGATGATGATGATCATCTTCCTGCTCCGCCTGCAACCACTTCTCCACATACTTGCGGTTAATGTTGTACTTGGTGGCAACGGCCCGGTAATCGCCACGGCACGCCACATCATGGTAGAAGCTATCGATTGCCTGCTGCTTCAGCTTCTCCGACTGACCGTGGCTGTGGCTATGGCTCGAGCTGCTGTGACTGCTATGGCTGGTGTTGTCCTCCTCCGGACCGCTGCACACGGACGAGATCGAGGTGGAACTGTCGTACCCGGACACCGGCGATGCCTGCGGTGAACTCCAACCTCGCCCAGCCGGTACCACGGTACCGGTCGGTACACAGGCAGCGCCGGTGAGTGTTGTTTGCGCCTGCGACGCAAGCAAATACGCCGGTGGACTAAGCTCGTAGTAGGCGGCGGCTGGTGAGCTGTTGCTCCAGATGATGGGATACTGCTGCTGCTGCTGTTGGTATAGCTGGTGGTGGTTACCGATGATCGCAGGTGACATGGGCCGCTCGACGATCGCCGGAGATTCACGCGTCGAATCCTTATCATCGTCCGCCAACGCTGAATCGGGCCGCTGGTGCTGCTGCTTTGGGGCTTTCTCTTCCGGCTTTTCCTCCTCATCGAGCAGGTACGGTTTGAACAGTTTCACCGATTTGGCCGGACGACTTGTGTCGGGTGCCGCGATTAGACCGCTCATCGCCGAGGAAGATCGTTTGCGGTCCGGTGTTAAGGTTGACCGTCGGCAGGAAAGATCCCACGCCTGTTCTACCACGCCGGCACTACGATCCAACGGTTGCTCATCGACCTCCTCCACGCTTATTTCCTCCTCTTCACCCTCGAGCTGTTCCTCCTTTACCGAACGATCGTGCACGGTCGGTTCGTGGGGTGTTTTCGGGCAGGTGTGGTGCGGTACGCGGTGAAGTCCGTTCTATGGAATGTCGTTCACCGATTTGGCCGGACGACTTGTGTCGGGTGCCGCGATTAGACCGCTCATCGCCGAGGAAGATCGTTTGCGGTCCGGTGTTAAGGTGGACCGTCGGCAGGAAAGATCCCACGCCTGTTCTACCACGCCGGCACTACGATCCAACGGTTGCTCATCGACCTCCTCCACGCTTATTTCCTCCTCTTCACCCTCGAGCTGTTCCTCCTTTACCGAACGATCGTGCACGGTCGGTTCGTGGGGTGTTTTCGGGCAGGAAGGAACGGGCGATACAGCCGACTGTGAACCGGGCCGGGAAAGATCGATCGGATGATCGTAACGGTGGGCAGTAACGGCGGCAGCGTTGACGGCAGCTGCCGCAGCAGCCTGTGCCGCTGCTGCGACCGCCCGAATATGGCCATAGTAGTGACTATCGGTTGGACCGTTCGACGAGGGTGAGCCGGCGGCCAGCAACGGTACGGGCGAAAAGATGACAGATTGCTGCTGGTGATGGTGGTGGTGTGACTGGTTCACCGAATCGCCACCAGATGCCGCTGGGTCACTCAATTGGAGCAACTGATGCGATGATGGGGACCGCGCCATCGAGTTCGGTGAGGCGGAACAGAGTGACGAGGACGACAGTGATCCAGTGGAGGATGCGACCGAAAGGGGTGAGCAGGAGGAGACGGGTATTGCGGCCGATGCGGCACCTGTGTGGGTTAGCACGGGTGACAGCAGACCGGCGGCGCTTGCGCCATTTCGAGCGACGCGTTGTCTGACCACGTCCAATCCAACTTGCTGCTGCTGCTGCTGCTGTACCGGAGGGACAGCGATCGGATGAAACGCCAATGGATGCACTGGCTGTTGCTGCTGGTGCAAATGTTGCTGGTGATGGTGATAGTGCGCTGCTGCTGCTGCTGCAGCGGCCGCCGCTGCTGCTACCGATGGCGCTTGCATCAAACCCGTCAAACCCGGATGGTGATGCGGATGGTGGTGCATCGGCTGATAATGCAGGTGATGATGGGCCGGGTGATGCACATGATGCGCCGGGTGATGCAAATGCGGGTGCTGGTGATGATGATTTAGAAGATTTATTTTCATCGCTGCACTGCCACCATTTCCGTTGCTACCACCAGCGTTGCTGTGGGCCGACATTCCGCCTGACGAGCTTCCGGAGCCGCCGACACTGTTGCCAGTGCTGTTGTTGTTGCTGCTGCTGGTGCTGCTAGGGCCGCTACTATTGCCGCCGCCGTTTGCCACGACCGAGCGCAGATTGTTTTCCACCTGCAGCCACTTCTGTATTTGCCGTCGGTGAATGCCATACTTGCGGGCGGTCGCCCTTTGGTTTCCCTTGCAGTCGCCATCGTTGCGGTACGAGTCGAGCACCTGTAGCTTGAACTGTGGTGTAAAGATGCGCCGCGAACCCATTTTGGCGGAGTTGTGTGCGGTGGTGGTTGTGGCAGCCGAGGGCGACGATGAACCGGCGACACCCGCCCGGCCCGACGAAGATTCACTTTTGACAATCATTCCCGCGACCGCAAGCGAACCGTGAGCCATACTGTATTGCTGCTGCTTCTGTTCGTAATTTCCGCACATTCAAAAAAACACAAACGGTCTATCCAAAACACACTGTTTATCGAGTTGTTTATTTCTATTCTTAAGGCACGTGAAAACGCTACGGAAGAAGAACCGCTGTATCTTCCCGCTTCACACTGTCACTGTCAATACTGCAATTGTTGCGCACACGCTCACACACATGGAACCACTTTCGAACAAAATGTAAAGGCACTCGGGTTTGTTGTTCACACGGGATGATGCTATTTACTGGTTGGCACATTACGGATACGGCACACACATTGCGTTTTGTTTGCGAATTTTGTTGTTGCTGCTGCATAAACTGTCAAAATGCGACACCGCCTACTGTGTATGGAGACGCCCAGTGCGTTTCTCGTAGAAGCGTATCTTTCCCGTCGCTATAGGCACTGACGGTGGCGGTGACGGTAACGATTTGGCACTGCACTAACACCGCCCTGATATGATGCATCGACCAGGTAAGATTCTGCCCGCAAATTATTGCCAAAAGCTGTCCACCGCTTGGTGCCAGCAAACTTTATCTGTGATTAGGGTAATTAGAAAACCGAAGCCCCCCGAAAAACCGACCGCGGAGCGCAATTATCTCCCCGTCTCTTTGTTGCGCTGTTATTGTATAACACAACGCGCACAGCTGCTGCCAACACTTGCACCGTACGCTTTGCAAGCTTGCTCACACTAAACAAAATGTCACACCGCACCGGAGAAATAACACAATTCGAAGGCACCGGAAGAACACACACACTGCACAATGACGGACGATAAAGCAGTATCGCTTAAACACAAGGAACGCAACAAAACAATCGGCAGAGAACGCGTGAAAACGATGCGACCGCTAATACGGTGCGCTGCTGCTGCTGCTGTTGAGGTGTGCTTGCAAAGTGACAACACCTGAAATATTGCGAGTATGTCCGACTCTACTTCTGTGCTAGCCTGCTGCTGCTGCTGCGAGCTCCGCGAGAAACGTGCGTGCGCCCTGCTGCAGTTTCTATGAAGAATTAAAAAAAAGTCTCTTTCTCCGAACCCGACCCGACATCGCGCTCGTCGATCGCGGTCGGTGTATGGGTGTGAATGGAACACACCGCCATCGAGATAGCACCCACACACACACACACGCATACACTCACGCAACGGAATGGCAGAGCTGGCTGGCATTGAGTTTGTGTGCGTGCGGTTGATTCATGCGCTTCATCACATGATCGTGCCGGAGAGAGCGAGAGCCACGCCACAAGAGCGAGAGCGGTTGCGTTCGGTCCGGCGAGACAAGTGGTAGCCGCCACCTGATGGTGTGTGCTGGAGCGAGACCGCATGAACCCGTTTGCGTTTAGGGCAGGTGTGGTGCGGTACGCGGTGAAGTCCGTTCGATGGAATGTCGTTCGTCGTTTGTGGAAGAAGAGGGTGAACGCGGCCGGATGAAGAAGGGCAGGGAGAAACGCGCACCAAACGAGACAGTCAGCCGTCAGCAAAGGGGCTGATTTTCATCCGTCTGTGTGTGTGTGTGTGTTTGGTTCGCTACATTCATAACGCCTACTGGTCTGCCGGAGCATCCGTTCGTTTTTCTTTCGCTCTTTCGCCACTCTCTCGCTCGCGCTGTCTCACTTTTGCACGCGCGCCCGTTTCGATCTCGAGAATGCCACTCGGTCTGACCGGACTGCGAGATCGAAATATTCCTCGTGCCCTCCGTGCCCACCACACCCTTCGTCGGTCATTCCTAAAAGCATAGCCAGCACAACTCGTTTCTAACCGTTCTGCGTATGTGTTTTTCGAGTTGGTTGCCCTGTTGCCGTCATCCGACGCCGTCGTTGCCGTTGCCGCTTGCTCGGTCGGCTAAGCCACCTTCACCTTTCACCCGCGCAAACCCGCTACGTGTTTCCGCATGCGTGACAGCTCATCCTCTTCTCCACGATCTCGTCGGAGGTGAGAAGATGCCGAAACCGAAGATGATTTATCGACGCACTCATTCTGCCAGGATGGTCAGGATTTTGTACGAGAGTTTTGGGGGGACGGGAATAATATTCCCCCTAAAAATAATTTCAATTTGACACATTCACCCGCTGCGCATCCGCTCCGTCCTTTGCCGCGATCGTGTCGCGTCTTTCGGCAGCGCTTATTTAGCTGTGCCAAAAATGTTAAAATAAACCGCGAGTTCATTTAAAAATACTTTTTCTCTTTCGCTCTACCGAGTCACCGCGTATGGTGTTTTGCTCACTCCTGCTCTTTCTCTTTCTCGTTCGTTATCTCTCTCGTTCTGATCGGCCGATGACGCTTGCTTCTACGAAAAAGCATACATGCATGACCGCGCTACCGTTGTGTAGTTGTGTGTGGTGTATCGGCGAGCGGCAAACGTGGCAACGCAGCACTCGAGTCGGCCCGATAATGTAGCGCTGACACTCGGTCTCGCTTGTTCATTCTACAGACTTGTGCCTCATCACACCACCACCGCCGCCGCCTCCACCATCATTACTCCTAACGCAATGTTGCTTCGATTGTGTCGGCATCTCGTTCTATTGCTCTCTCTCTCTCGCTCGCGCACCGTCAACCGCCAACACAGCACACACACAGCGATGGAAGGCGCGGAAGAAAAGCAACAGCTCGTTGCTGTGCTGTGAACGCAAGGCCCGGCCTAGACCGCACCAGACAAATTGTCGCCACGGCGGCTCGCTCTCGCTGCGTTCGGGCGTCCGTCCATGGCAAACGCCGCAGACAAAGCGTCGCGCGGCTGGAAACACACATCGTCCGATGGATGATGCGTGCTTCGTTTCTCTGTTTCTCTTGTTGCCGGTTTGTCACTGCTTGATGGAGGAGTAGCAGTGTTGGATGGTCCATTCGGGCCAGGCGAGAAGGGTCACTACCGGAACGCAGTCAAAATGTTATTAGCAATCTTATGTTTAGTGGAGGGAATGGTTGAGGGGGGGGCGGGAAGGGAAGGGACTCGCAAACATTACAGCACAAATAAATCTGCTAGAAAATTGACAAGTGCAATACGGTACGCAAGCGTTACGAATTAGTAGAAGTAGTAGAATTCTAACTGCTCTTTAATGTTTTGACATATTCCCTATCCCATGCATTTTTACTAATCAAGTTAAAAAAGAGGCTAATTTAAGAGACATTACTGTATTATGTCACTTAAACTTAAGATTTATAATACATTACTTCACATTACGCTAGGGCTGAATTCTTATCTCGCTTGGATTGATAATTCGTTGATGGGTGATTAAAGTCACGAACAGTCGTCCATTAGCCAATACGAGGCCAGAACTTACCGGGATTTTAACACAACATAAGCAAACGAATAGTATGATATAAAGGGTGCAATAAAAAGGTTAATACTAGATTGGTTTGACCTTAAGCGTATCAATTTTTATACTTGACACTTGACGCTTGATGACTGAGCTGAGGTCCGATAGGCTGGTGCTACCATTATGCACCATTATGAGAACAAATTGTAAACGTAAATAACCCAAATAGCTTCCATTACATAAGCCGCGAAGACATAACTTAGCTGGTGGCGCGTTGCACTTAATCCAAATGACGTGCACAGTGTGACATTTACGTTCCTAAGGTCAATGGTACACGGTGTTCCCCACTGCACAAACGTGCGTATCATACGGAAACGTGCCGTTCTACCTGGGTGTGTGTCGTCGCCATGGTCATCCCTATGGCGGGGACTGTGTCCTGTAACCGGAGCACCACATTGCATAACCTCACAAACCTGCAGTGAAAGGTCCTTGAAGAGCGATAGAGCGAGGTCCAGTGAGTGGGTAAAACGAACACCACAAAACGCACCATCCTCCCGCAAAATCTAGATCATAACTCAACCCACTGCATCCAGTTTGCGGTCACCTTCGGCTGCCACTGGACACTGCTGCTTACGCACCTGCATCCGCATGAACTTACCGACTCCCCCTAATTGCGCAACAGCGCGATGGAGTTAACAGGGAACCACAGGGAGTTCGAGTTTTTCTTGTCCTTTTGTCCTTCACCGCTGTGTGACCTCGCCGAGGCGCGAAAGGCGCCTGACGGGTAGGACCATTTCCTTGACTTTCCTGGAGATCAGTAGAACATACACACTCACACGCACATGTGTAGCCAATATCGTTCCATGTCCTTCGTTTGGAGCTCCTTTCACTGACCTAGTGAAGGGTGATTTGTGGAGCGTGAGAAAGCTGGCCAGAGCAATAATTTGGTGCGAGGTGTAATAATCATGGAATTTTTGGACAAATGCATACCAAGCGCGTGTGACGATCGTGCCAATCGTACTAATTTTATTGCTCATTTAATAACGATTAAACTATGCCAATGGAAAGGCCGGTAAGGAATTGATAGTTGCCAAGCGAGTCTGCCAAGCGAGAGTCCTTCGGGGTGTAGTTGTAAAGATTTTAATTCCCCATTTTGCTACGCAAGGTTGAAAAGGGTTTAGAAAGAGGCAAGAAGGTTGCGTCTTGCAACGCAACGGTCGGCGAAAGTCAAAAGTCATCACCGAAACGGTGTACAAATTAAAATGGACTCTTGATGACGCTTAGGCGCACGTGGTCTGGCAGCGATTTTTGCGTCGTTTGTGACGCGGAGTAGAGCTGACTCTTTATGCTGCTTCCCTCAAACACACACACACACACACGCAACACAAGCAAGAACAAGATCAATCTGCGGGAAGAACGCGGAAAAATAGCGCCAAAGATACACAGAGTTGACGAATTCGGTACAGTGCGTGACATTTTTTGGGGTATGAAGATCTCTAAGAAATTCTAACCCTTAAGAATTGGCAATTAGTTAACTAATTTAATTGGGACTTCAAAAAATATTCATTATTGCGTAACTGCAATAAAAAAAAACATTCCCCGACCGGTTAGTATGTCGTCCGACAGCTTCAGCCTAACCTCAAGAACGATGATTATTCAAGCTCGATCCGCTCGCTCGATCGCAGTAGGCGCATACAAAACGTAGCCAGCACAGCGACGACTTTGATGCGCAGTGAAAAACGTGATTCTGAACATTCTCTTCCCGAGAGTCAGAATATGTGTGTGTGTGTGTGTGTGTGTGTGGGGAGCATAGGCGCTGTTGGAAGACGAACGGAGGAACAAGCGAAAGAAGCAACAAACATCTCCCAACTGCAAACGCAAACGAAAGCTGCAATAGCGCCCCCAAAGCACGGAAGAAGGGTTATACTTGTTGCTTTTGAGGTTATTTCTCGTTCTCTCTCTCTCTCTTTTACGCTTCCAACGCGAATGGCGGCGTCTGCCTGGCTGCCACGCCATTTGCGCTGTTGACTCAACGCAATGACGCCAGCGGGTGTGTGGGTGCGGCCGCCAGAAGATGTGTGGGTAAGGTGGGGGTGGGGTGTCCGGGTGGTTGTTGCGGGACGGGACAACACCAACGCTAGAGCATTGGATGCTGATGCAAAAAAAAAAGGAGGCACAAAAAACTCCATGCTGTCTGCCGCTGACGATGCATAATCGCGATCGCAGCGAAATCCAGCCGTGCACAATGTTTGGTTCGGAATGCATCCCACCACCCTCGGTGGTTGTGCGAGGGACGGATTGGGGTGGGTTTGCCATAATGTTGCCAGGCGCTCGAGTGGGAGTCATTTCCGGTGAACGTGCGTTCTAAATCGTTAACGTTACTGGCAATGGATGATGATGATGGTCGTGGTGGTGGTGATGTTGTTTAATATCGGTATTAGGTTGTTATGGCCAAGCCCTCAACTTCATGGGGAGAAAATGAGAAATTCTCGAAAAATCTGGCTTACCAACGGACTATATAAAATCTCAGTTCCTGGTGGAGAATGTTTACGAACAGTGTCCAGGTCAGGCTAATCATCTTCTAAAGGATATTTTGATCACGTGCCTCAATGTCGAACTGCATGTTGTTTTATTGCTTCACAAAACTTTAGGAAACGTTGAATAGAAATAGATTTATCCTACCTAAAAGTTAAGAGCTTCTATTTCTTGTGTCGTTACTACAACTAATGTACATAATCTAAAATGTTAAGGTCTCTAAAGTCTATTATAAATGCAGTTGGGTTCACTTATTACTGAAGACTTATGGGATTTTCCCTACTAAACTTGATCTGGGAAGATCGTTTGGTGTCATTCTCGTCACATGATCAGTTTGTGACAGTCTGTCAGCTTGTAGCCCATAAGCACAGAAGAATAAACCTCGAGTCACCGTCCATTTCTCAAAGTGAAAGGTTGAAAAAATTTTGTCAGTGCATCAAGCCAACGAAGAAACAGTCCAATTTTCCTTATGGGATTTTCCCTACTAAACTTGATCTGGGAAGATCGTTTGGTGTCATTCTCGTCACATGATCAGTTTGTGACAGTCTGTCAGCTTGTAGCCCATAAGCACAGAAGAATAAACCTCGAGTCACCGTCCATTTCTCAAAGTGAAAGGTTGAAAAAATTTTGTCAGTGCATCAAGCCAACGAAGAAACAGTCCAATTTTCAAAAAAAAAAAAAAAAAGGAAGGTTTAGGGGTTATTGAAAAAAAAAAAAC
>KZ061617.1:100362-136933 GCA_002091835.1 Anopheles maculatus | reverse complement strand
TTTCCCTGTTGGCGTTCTGGTGTGCTTTCGGTATGCTAGGTCTTTCTGTCTTTCCTCGCTGTTGTTCGATTTCCTTTTCGGTGTGTCTTCCTTTTCGTTGTCTGCTGTTTTTTTGTCTGCTGTTTCTCTTCCCATTTTCCTTTTTGATTCGATTGTTCGTTATCGTGTGCTTTTTTTTCTCGCTCTCGTTTGTTACCTTTCGGGTTGCGTTTTGTTATCTCCTGCACATATTCTGTCTTCGCATTCTTTCAAACTCATTTCGATGGGATGATTCTCGTTTGTTAACTTTTCGTTTTTTTTTCGTTCCCTTTACTTTTTTTCATGTATTTGTTGTTATGTCTGTGTGTTTGTGATACAAAAATTTCGATTAAAGTTTCCTGTGCCGTTTTTTTTGCTTCTCTCTCCACTGCGCTTAATCTCTGTTTCCTTCACAACCAGTCCTTCCTGTGGTGGGCAATTTTGGTTCCTTTTTGTGTGTGCTCGTTGTCAGAAATTGATTCTAAGGACGCATACATCCACACGCATACGCACACCGAGCGAGATGCAAAAGGGAATGCATGCAGGTTTCACGTTCTGGACAGCGCACAACGATCCTGCTGCAACCGAAACCTGCCACGCGGTTGCAATGTAACGATCTCGGGGATGCACCAACAAATCCGGGTAGGATCGATCGTACGCGACAGAAAAGGAAAGCGATAGGCATCACCACACCACCAGCGAGAAGTATACGGGTCCGATATTATTATATCGGTACAGGTCGGTCGGTCCAAGCTGAAGAGGTGCTGCAAGAAAAAAAAGAGGTGCGATGAAGAAGGGCACAAGAAACACGCAAAGAATAATGGGTTTTTATGAAAAAATTCAATTTTTATCTTCTGTGGCCCATTCCGCTTGTTTTTTTGTGCTTGTTGTTGCTTCTCTCTGTCCAGAATATCAACAGCAGCACACACCACCTTCAGGCAACACAAGAGCCGCATTTATTTGAAACGCGCATGAACCGGATGAACCGAATCGATCGAACTTGTGTGTGTGTGTGTGTGGGGCACGATGGTACAGACGAGCGAGAGTGAGAGAAAGATCGGACAGAAGATCGGGCCGGTGCCAACGTTTAACAGCGCCTCCGATTGCTCATCCGGTGTGTGGTAGAGCGAGATGGAACCAGGCGGCGCCAAACCAGCTTCGATCAACGCAAATATACACGTACGCACACACACACACACACACACGCTCGTGCGCACCGCGCTACGTTTACACAGGCGATACATATCCAGGGAGAGGCGCGTTGTACGTATGCGATCGAAAGGAGATCGAAGCGCCAACGCCGCCAACACACCGGGTGAATGCTGCGGAATGTGTGCGTGATCGTGGTGCGGACACGGGGTGGGGTATGTGTGTGACAGGAAGTTTTCATTTCACAAATTATGAGCTTCGTTCGCGGCGTACGTGGCGGCGCCTAAAGCAAAACAGCCAAGGGGTTTTTTTTTATTGTAAGCGAAAAGGAGGCGATTTTTATTTTTATTTTATATCGTGCGATTGTTGGTGTTGTTGCTATGCTCTGTGTTATTGCGTGTGTGTGTGTGTGTACGTGGATGATCTCCTTCATTTAATCTACAACAGTGGTGCGTTTCTCAGCGGTTGCTTGTTGTTTTTGCTTTGCTGCAACACCAAAACAACACCAACAACATCACCACGCAGCACCACGCCAAAACAGGATGGTTAATTAAAGCCCCTACTCTCGCTCTCACTGCTTCTCGCTCTCTCACACACTCCTTCCATCTCTTTCTGTCGAGTGCAGTCGTGGTTTGCGCTCTCGTTTCCGCCTGCACGTTTCGTTCGCATCCGTCTCGTTCCATCCACGACCAGTCGCCGATCAGTCTCGTGTGCGAGGGCAAACTAGGCGCCACCAGGCGCGATAAACTCACGGTTTTGGATGCTGTGCGTACACCGTGGCGGAGTGATGTGTGTCTGTGTGTGTGTGTAGTGTTTTTTTTTTCTTCTGATAAATCGTATTCCACAGCAAACATTAACTGCGTTCTTGCGGTGCGAAGGTAAAGAGCAACGGTAGTAAGAGGCGAGAAAAAGGTAAAAAGCCCCTCAGGTTGTATTGAGTTTCTTGTTAAAGAGACGCATTTTGTTGGAATGGAGGGCAAAAGGTTTGGACTTGAACTTATTCTTTGATTTGTTGAAGGTTGTTATGTGGTTAGTTTTTACATTTTCTAGTTTGATACTAGGGAGAATTCTATTTTATAGTTGAATTTTAGACCTTGTGTTAGAGTGAAGTTCATCGGTTCATCCACACGGACTCGGTTGTCAAATCACGTCTGGATCATCGTCTCCTCGAGCGCAGGATTGACTGTCCAGCTAAGGGCGTAATTCATTCAATTGCAGGCCAAGATCTCTCCAGATTGTAGAGGCAATCAATAAAAAATGTTCTTTATAGATGTGTCCAACTGTCAAGACCTAGATATTAATAATAGAGATTCGATTTGGAAAGATATATTCTACAATGCGTATCTGAACATTAATATGAATATAAATCTAATATAAATAGTCGTCAAAGAAGAATATTCCTAGCTACATTCCTTCGAATGACTATAACTGAGACCATAGACGCCACGTCTATTCTAAATACTATAAATATCTTGGCTTCTTGTTGAATTTTAAAGGCTAAGAAACGGTTACAATCAGTCTTTCGAACCACAATATATTGTGCTAAAGATCCAGGTACACAAATGACGGACTCTTATAACATATAAAGTATTGAAAATAGTTTTCACATGACGATAAATCATCTTAGAATAACTACACTCATTAAACAAATATAAAAATACACCAACTCAGTACAAAATGTTCAGGGAACAACTCGTTTTCCCTGTTTAAAATATCTCGAGTTGTAAAACTATTTCTTTGCAATTGGCCGTGCCTTAACACATTCCTTCCGAAGATCATTCTTTCCGAACTCATGCACCCTCAACATGATTCCTATACGAGGTGTTTCGAAAAACAAAATAAAACAACAAAAAAAAACTGTGAAAAATAAAAGAGAACAAACGAGATCTCGTGATCTTCACAAACGAGATACGTTTAAGGTGACCAAAAAGGAATGAAAACTTTCCAACGTTCCGAAGACTTCAACAAGACAAAACAAAACAACGAAAAAACTCAATCCCGGAGCGGCCATTTCGTGTGTCCGAGCCAGGGCGCCATGTTGGCTCCGCACTGTCTGACCAGCAAGGGTCTGGAGCGCACATCCCTAGCGCACACGTCGTTGCTTTTCCTTCCGAAATTCTTCGTTTTTTGTTGATCCTGGAGCTGCTGTACAAGAGCGACGGAGAGTAGTTGGACAGTAGGAACGGGAAACAAAGCACCTTCAGAACGATAAAATAGGTTTCAATTTCTTGGAAGTGTCGTACGGATGCTTTCACGTGTGCACAGACACCGTTGGCCAGGGGTTTTTTTTGAAGCATTAACTGCTAAAGCAAACCGTGCCGACACCTGAGTTTGCAAATGGTAAATAGAGCCAGGGAACTGATGCGACGGTGCAGCCATAAATGAGTAGCATCATGCTATAACGCCGGTTGGGCCGGGCAAAGGTACGCGCATCGAACCGAATCTTCCAGGAAGCGAGAGCGCACCGGGAGTTACATTTTGTTTGGCTTTGCTTCTTTGGATTTGGCTTTTTTTTCTCTTGGGGAAAAGGTTAAACGGTGTAAGGTAAACAACAAATAAGACATGAGTATTTTTAAACAGTGTCCGCAACGCATGATGGCCCTTTTGCGGACTGGGGGAAGATGCCAAGCCTAAGGAGGGTTGATCGAAACATACCACAAAACATACAAGGAAGCTGGGCGGACACAGAAGCGATCTTGTACCTAACCGGACGAATTTGGAGATAGAACGTGAAGGGTTGGTTCAGCGCGGATCAGCCGTGTGGGTTGGTGTGCCGAGAACGAAAGGAAGATGTTCCACACCCTCTGGTCGGTGGTGTTACTTCGGTACGTTGGGGGTGGGGGCACTTAACGGGGGCACTTCTCCGTGCTGAGGTTCGTCCCAAGCGTCCTACGTCCAAAGATGCTGCATCCCAAGTGGCCGCAGGGTTTCTTTTGGCGCTTTTTGGCCTTTTGTTACTCTACCTCAGATTTGTATAGACATGCGTGTGTGTGTGTTTGGGTTACCTTTTATCTTGTTTTGTCTTGGAAATTTGGAAAGGTGGCCGAGGAAACGAGACTGTGAGACGACTGGAAGGTGTGAAAGCACATTGCAGTAGCGCTGCTTCAAGTGGAGTTGCATATGCATCCGACCCGAGTTCAAAAGGGCTCATAATTTTATTTCGGGCTTTTTTGTTGTTGTTGCTTGGAGTTGTGAAAATGAAGTTGACCTCTTGCCCATTGGACCTTTAAAGGGACTTCACGTATAAATGGCTAACTAGCACGGAAGGCTAGTTTTGAAACATTTCTTTAATTTTTAATGAATAAGTTGCCCTGGAAGAAGATTGGTTTTTGTTTTAGGGTGCAAACGATGCACCAAGTGTCGGGATTTGATTGATGTTTGACGTCTTTAAACCTGTACATGCTAATCCATTAGTTAGCGAAATTTGTATGAGATATTCCCGGCTTGAAATTACACGCTTTGTAAGGACGTATCAGCATTTCAGTAGCTGGGTCGATAGGTTGAATGGTTCTGCCTTTAAAGTGTTTATTAAATTTTATTCTTCTTTACGGATGATTAGCATACAATTTGTTTCCTACAAAGCTTCATCGTTTTGTGTGTTATGGTACACCAATGTGACATCAAAGTGTTGAGTGTATATTCTCGAAAGTAACGATTTTTTTAAACCGATTAAGGAAATAAATTAGATTAAAAAAACGGAAAAGCACCATGGACATTTAAGAAACATGAAGTTTCTTTAAAATAAAAGTTAACATAACTGAAAAGGCGGCCTGGTGGTAGATGCGACAGCGGCGCCGGTCTTCACACGGCAGGACCGGGGTTCAAGTCTCATCTGGGCCGTTCCCCCATAGTGAGGACTGACTATCCAACTATGCGGTAATAATAAGTCTAGTAAGCCAGAAATGGCAGGCATGACCTAAGAGGTCGTTAGGCCAAGAAAGAAGAAGATAACTGAAAAGTAATATAAATACAAATAGTTCAAACACGACGTAAGTTAATAGTAACATATAAATAGAAGCTATGTAAAATTTACCTTTCTACGGTAGTATTCTGTTAGATTTATTCTTTTATTTTCGAAATGTTTTATAAAACACTCGCTAAACTTGTTCAAATGTAAAATATACAATCGAAATGCAAAAAACAAAATATAGTTGTTAGTACAAAGCAAATAGTGATAGTACGGCGTTAGGTCGTCATTATAGAATAAATAATACAAAGTAAGTAATTTATTTCATATCATAATTTATTCCAAATTGGATCAAAATAAGAAATAAAACAAACAACAACAAAAATAATACAAAGATAGTATGTATTATGATAATTCTTGGTTTGTAATCTTCATATGCGAAGTATTAAAGATGACGCATAGAAAATATTAGACGTTTATTGTTTTGAGAAAGCGAATGGAGTAACTTTTAAACTTTTACATAGGCTTACTAGGATATTATAAAAAATGTATATTATTTTATTATTTGTTTCTTATTTTGTATGCCACATGGGTTTAACAAACTTTACTGTGTTACAAAATATGATTCATTTTGTCTCATTTTTATTTTGATATTTTCTAACGCAATGATTCGGTAAATATAATTGAGGAAGAAATGACACTGTTGATTTTACATGCTTGTGGAATGTTTATATAAATAATATAAATTTTATGAAAAGCAAAAAAAAGTAACGCAATGTAAATTAAATTCGAAAACAATATAATTTCAAACAATTTAGGAATGTAATCCAACGACCGCAGGACTGATTATCCAGCTACGGGTAAAACTAAGTCACAGAAAGCTAACAATAGCAGGTCGAGACCTCACGAGGTTGTAGTGCCAAAGAAGAAGAAGAAGAAGATGAAGAATCCAACGACCAAAGATCTTAAGAATAATAAAGTGTCAATGTTATTGAACTACTAAAGTAAACAGTCCACATGTCCAATATCAGTCAGCAAAGGAGGATAATCTTAACGATTTCCAATGTTTGTAACTTTTAGAAATCTAACGAGTTCTAAGTCGAAGGATGCAATCAAATATGTTGAAAATGAAATATAAAATAGGATGTCATTAAAGTTAATCATTAAGGAAAATCATCAAAGTTAATAAATCTACAAGAAAAAGAAAGATTTTTTTTACCAAGAAATGATATGTTTTAGGTAAATGATTAGTAACACTATTTAATGTAAATATAAACCACATTTAGCACATCATTTTATACAGACGCAGACGTAATAACGATGCAACAAAAAGAAAAGCCATAATCCTGATTAAATTGCAGCGATAAATAAAATAATCAACAAGTCGTAAACGCTTCTTCACATTTCCCGGCATGGCACTTACGATAAGCAATTCGGACGCAAGCAGTCGTTCGACGTGGAATGAACATTAATATATTGCTAGCTACACACACACACACACAAAAACCTCCATCAAGCCAACCATCTTGATGATGAAGGAAAACCTCACTTCCTTCAATTAAAACGACTTGGAAATGCAGACGGTGAGGGCCCTGCGTTGCCTCTGGCTTGCCAAACACGAAACCGATCACCGTCCGACCCCGTCAGCGCTTCGATGGCTATCGAGCACCGGATGTTGCTCCTTTCGAGTCCTCCCATTAGATGCTCGTTATGATGATGAAGATTATAATAGCCACTGAAGAACCGCTCCAGCCGCTCCGTAAAAGCAAACGTTGCTACCGGTTTTAGCTGTTTTCCCCAACCCTTCGACGTTGTTGTTTCTTTCGTGTACAGTCAGAAGTGGAATTTGGTGGCTTCTACCAAGATTCTGGCGTGCGATAGGAACGAGAAGTCACCACGGTGGTGGCACACTGATTCACCGTGCCCGTGTAATTTCTTTCTCTGTTTTACCTTGGCCCTTTGGAGCGTTTCAGCGTTTTCGGGCTTTCGTTCGGCGTTCGATCTGCTGTTGTTCCAAAGTCTTTCCAGAGCCGTTTCCATGTGCCCCGATGTGTCGTAGTCATCGGGCATCGGGTGTGGTGTTGGTGCGGCCGTTTCAACAGCCACAGTCGCCGGGCTAGAGTGGAGTGGTTTACATATCACTTGAATTTTTCTGTTATGTAAATGTGCCTTTTTTCGGTGCGAGAATGGTGCAGTAGCAGCAGCAGCAGCAGCAGAAGGAGCATGCAGGCTCTCGACGATCCTCGGCTTTTCGAGAGGCTGTGTATAGGCCGTGGGTTGCGTTGGTTGGTACCCACCGGAACCATCGTAGAACCTTTTCTTGCGAGCTCGTTCTTCAAGGCACGTTAAAATCGATGGGAAGCATAAGACTCGGCAGCAGTTGACTCCAGTTGATTCCGGTAGCATTACCCAGTAGCTCAGTGTACCCATCTACAAGTAGCGCTGGACCGCCCAAAAAGGTTGAGAGTTCCAAAAGTGGGATCTCGAGTGGTGCCAACCGGAAGCCAAACATGAAGTTGTTGTACTGTGTCGTACAGCTTTCGATGACATTCGAAAGCGGTCATAGATTAGCTGGAGCTGGACTTGATTGCGCTGGAGGCTAGAAAATCGTCAAGTTTCGATTGCTCATTAACAGTGCTACCGGTTGCTCCGGATAAGTGTAAAGGGCGTAAGAATATAGCGGCCGGAGATTTATTATACCTAGCACTGTCACCGGTACGCAGCGTTGACCGATCGGTGCTCCGAATTAATGGCAATTATTTATGTCTTTCGTGCACTTTGATGTTGATGTACAAGCTCAGTTGCTTTTGTTTGTCTGATGCACTGAGACCCCGTCCAAACCCCACCCGGACACCAGGGACATCGTGTTCCAATCGGCCGTCGGAAGAAGATCCAAATCGGAAAAAGGTCGATGCGAGGGTCTCGTTTGAAATGGGCCGATAATTAACGAACCGTGCCCTAGCAGGTCTCTGGGACGTGCGCACACTTTGATGTGTGCCGAACCTCCAGCCGTTCGCCTTTGATCGGTGCCGAATGGAGGAGCGCGTTGAGCACTTGATTTGATTATGATTACCCCTCGGTGCCATATTCTCGTTTTGCTGCTGACGGTGACTACGTTTTTTTTTTGCGCCAGACTTTCCACGTGTTGCTTCCCTTAGAGTGCGGTTGGCGCTCGCGTAAGAAGTTCCGCTCCGTTGTTTGTGTTCTTTGCTGTTTGTTGTTTGGTTCTACTTTCGCCACCAGCTCACGTTATCAGACACTCGTCCGCCGTCGCTGATCGGCCGATGTGGCAACCGGGTGTAGAGTGTGCCATGACCAGTGGTACTACGATTTTTGGTTGGGGTATTTGTTTTCTGTAGTCTTATACCTCGTGCACAGTGGAGCAGGATTATCGGTCCTTAAAGACTATTACAAGGGTATACTTATATACCCTATATTTAACTACAAACATTAGGTTAGAGTCCTAAGAACATGAACTCTTAGTCCAAGTTAAGAACTAATTATATTAATGAACAAGATCATGCGATACTGTCTTCATCAACAAGAAAACTAGAGCTTTGTGGAACAAGACAAGTTTACAGTCGATCGGAGATTGATTCTTCAATATGACATGTATTGAAGTAACATATCAAAGCCACGTTATACTAAGCTTTAAGGTTCCCCAAATCTACTTCTTGACACTAAGCTAACAGTAAGCTGTCGTCTATTTGTAATAACTTCGGCCATCATTGGACACTTACAAGTTTGTCATCGCAGTAAAAATTGCAAATTACAGAAGCTAACAGACTTCCAGGATCTTTTTACTCTATAACAAATGATAAAATATCCACGATAATACCTTGTTCGTAAACTACTGATTTTGCAGGCAGTCCGCAGGTGTCTGTTGTTCGCAACATGAGGTACTTGAGCCAAAAAGTGCTTCAGTTAAACGAGCATTAGATGAGTATAATTGCAGTTCCGCTTCTTTCGCATTGGAGCACCGAACAGCACCATTTCATTACTGAAGTGTGAAACATCCAAGAAGCTACATATTGATATTGTTTGTGATATGATTCGTGGTCCCCTCGTGTACTTTAATTGCTTGCATTCAATCAAGGATCTCTGGATGTGTCATCTTGAAATAAATTTGGAACATACTAGAATGAGTCTCAAGAAACTACATTAAAACATTCGGTGTAGGATAGCAAGTCGGATGCCCGTATAACATTAGTTTGGATTTTACGACAGTCAAGACGACAGCGTCACCGGTCTTTATAAGTCAGGCCCGGAGATCCTATCTGGATTATTACCCCAACGTGAGTTGATACATACTAGCCTCAGCTTTAGGAACGTTCATTAGAACATAGGTCATTATTAGGTTGGCCGTTGATATTGTGGAAGTAACACTAGTCTGGACGATTAGGAGGTCTTCATACTTCAGGACCGGAGTTTGAATCCTATCGATTCCCACGATGCGAGAACTAACTATCCAACTACGTGGTACCAACAAGTCTAGAGAGTCATTCGATGGCCGGTGCGACCTTGGAGACCTAGTGTATTAAATCGCCAGATGAGCAACACTGCACGATCCATGTCAAATCCCATCAAATTGGAGAGTTCTAACGTGCTATTGATTAAAAATTGAAATCTTTACAAATTTTAATCATTTTCAAACTAGATATTGTGATTCCCGAGAAGAGTATTGAATAATAATTTGATGTTGAAAAAAAGATTTGTCATAAATGTGTATCGTAAGCTTCAACACAACCACAGTGATTCTTAGATCATGAAGTAAGTGTCTCCATTTTTCATTACCTGATGCTGCAGTAATCTGAACCTCATCATTATCTTTCTAGATACTTCATAAAAATATGCTTGTTAAAATACAGCATGCCAAGCACCATCATTGTGTCGTTCAACCAAAAATACCAATACATTAATGTGGTGTTTCCTCTGTCAAGAGTTAAAAACAAAACTGAAATCGAAATCAAAATAATCCTTAAAGTTTGCTCACCATCCACTATAAGCCGTGGAACGTTTATCGATGCATTCGCACCTCCTTGAACAATTGCAACAGTTCGACCGATTAAATGGCCAGATAATCTGGCACCGAAACAGAGCAAATAGAGCTGACTAAAAATAGAGCTCGCAGTACACGTCCTCGATACCACTTCACCGGCGTTCAATCCTTATCAACCTGAAACGCCCGGCAAAGAGAGGCGTCCCCATACGTTTACTTATCTTTTTCCGTGCTGCTGCTGCTGCTGCTCAAGTATCTGCAAGATAGTAACGGCACCGAAGGCCTTTTTCCTGTATCTGTCGTCCTCGTCTTAAAATTGAACACAAATTTAACATTAAGACAATCGCGTCTCTGCTCCCCACCCACCCTGCATCGAATCCCACCCCGGCTGCGACCGTTGCAGAATGCCAGCTATTTCGAGTAGCACTTGTCGTTGTGTAATCTTGCCGCACAAATTCCACCTGTCTTTGTCGCATCCGGTACCGAAGGGATTTGCCACCGTCCAGTGTGTCCACTTGGGGCGTCGTTAATGCCAGCGGACACTAGTAGACAGGATGTGTGTTTGTTTCCATTGATCTTTTTATAGCGCCACACATGACGGGGACTGAAACGAGCCCGTACTTTAAACTCACCCAGCGGTAGTGGATTGTCACATGAAGTTTCGTGCCGTGACAGTTGCGTGAGCGTGAGAAGTGAGATGAGAATGCTCTCTCGCTCTCTCGATGATGTATCTCAGTCGATGGAATTGATTGGGGATGTCATTTTGGAATTTAAAAAAACAATGTTTTGAGTACACTGTTTTAGCGTCTCTCACTGATGTCTCTCAAACATAAACTAAAGTTCCCTAAAAAAAACATGGCGGACCTTACAACATAACCTCACAAGCACGCGAACCGAATGGCTCCAGCAATCAACATTAATAGTGACGAAAAATAAACACGCCACCAAAAAAAGCGAGCCGAAATCAAACCGTCCAGCGTCCGAGGAGTGCGCGAATGAAGGGTTTTTTGTGTTTCGCATGGCAAAGCGCCGAACGCGAGCAACAGGCCGGCCCGGCGCACACGGCAACACAACCGGTTTGTTTGACTTAACCTCCATAAAAATATGATGTCAGTCAACACAATCGCGAAACTGCATGTGCGCAATGTGGGCTCCGGGCGCTTCGTGCCGTTTGGTTGTGGCTGAGGGTGACGCGAGGATTGGGGCAGGGGGTGTGTTAGCGATGGAGGACGATTCGTGGAAAAGAAGGAGCGCAACGGACGCTTCACAACCGCTTGAGTTCTGCTGGGATGCTGTGTTATGGCTGTCAGTTTGGTGCTCGGAACGGTGGTGATGTCTTCGCATTTTTAAACGATCGGTTTTAACTAAAACATTTAACTAATTCTGCGTTAGTTTTCATACTTCGAAGCTGTTATTGTAGCATTTTTGCTTTAATTTCTCGCATTCAACTTTTTCCTTCACAATAAACCTATTGCCTCAAAAAACCGCCCTATTCGGCACTCTTTCGTTTTAAGCTACTTTCGAAAACCTTCGACACCCAAAAGACGCAACCAAAGTACAGCGAAAATCCTCCGCCCATCATTGAAAGCAAATAAAAAAAAAGACAGCCTGCCCTTAACTAGAGGCCAATTTTCGATTCCCTTTTCTTAGTTCGCTTTCTTCCTTTCTGCCCTGACATTTCATCGCTTTTTTCGGGTGACTTTGGAGTCTTTCCGCCTGTCTCCGCGGGTGTGTATGTGTGCCTTTTTTCTGTTCCTCATTCTACTTTTAAGCATAGTTTGCTTCACTTTCTTCCTCTCGCTTCGCTGACGTTTGGGTCCTTGTTGCGCGACCGCGAGAATGCCACTTAGCGCGCGCAGGATGATCGTACGGCTTAGCGTGGATCCGCAAAAGGCTAAGGTCTCGCGCGTTTTCCCTCGCTTTGGGAAGTCCATTGCGCATTCTTTCCCTCACCACACCACCTTGGCCCCCGCCTCCCGGAGCTTTGGTCCGAAAATCAACTCCTGCAAACCAAAATTCCCGAACCACAGCGAAACGAAACGGAATCTCGATCCGCTGGACGGAGCTTGGGTGGATGTTGGTGGTGCCCGCACCACAAGAACTTCACATTCCGCTTGGTTTATTTATTTATTTTCGTCAACTGTTCCCCCACAACCGACTTCGCCCGCCGCAGGTTACCACCACAGGTTGAAGCTTTCATTTATTTCAGTATTTATTTGCCCCGTGTCCGTCGTCGACCCTGCAGCTTCTCGCAGCTTTCAGCGCACGTTTTGCTGGCGCTGGCACATTCCAGCGTCGCCATATTTGATTGATACCGCGCTACGAAATGGACCAGAAAATGAGCGGTTTTACAGCACGGTGGGTACATTATTGTACCGTATTTCCAGGCACATTTCTGGGCTCCCTTTTCACACGTCCGAACCCGTCGTTTTTTGTTCTCTCTGATCCTGTTGCGTGGGTATACTTTAGCCAGGCTCGGTAGAATGTTTTGATTTGATATATGCCCCATTTGCCACCAACATTTTGGCGGTGGGTGTCGGTAGGTAGAGATTGATGTTTCGATTTCGACCTAACGGCAGGTAAGGCGGGTGGCGCCCGGCTTGAAGATCGGTCCGTTTCAGCGATCGGTGAAAATTAATCACTTTTAATTATACACACGCAAATGCGTCTGATACTAATGATAATGTGCGTGTTGATGGCGGTCGAAAAGGATACAACTTTTGGGGCGGCATTACTTTGTTTGAAGTTTGGGTTGTGGTGGGTTTTACTGAGAGCTATATTCGAGCAAGTGGAAATTACGATTCCCGAAGTTTGGAGCATAAAATCAGCAGCTAAAGTTGGGTCAGGTACATAGAAGTAACAAACAATAAAATTACTGAGCATCCAATTTCGTCTATCTCAAGTAAGTTTATTCATTTCGAGCTTCCAAATTAACGAGCCATCGGGCAGCTATGTCATACAAGAAGGAATTTCTGAGCGCTGCGAATTCTTGAGATACCAAGCATTAGCAGACTTAGGTTGAGGTTCACAGCCACTGTACGTTTTTCTCGTTCGATCCAGGTGGGTAACACGCATTGTGTCTCGTAAGACCCAGTACATATCGTCCCGCTCTTTTTCTTTTAACGACCTTCTAAAGTCATGTCTGCAATCTACATGGTCATTTACTAGTACTAAGTGTAGCCAGATAGATAGTCTGGTCCTGCTACAGAAGGACGATTCAACCGAGGTTCGACACGAGGCCAACGACACCATGGAAACACTCGAAACAAAGTGTTTCAATTTCACTCATGAGTTCCCTTATGACTTAATAACTTGACATGAACCCTTGAAAACAAATAACTTTTGGAAGCGTTCAAGACTTGACCTTTCCCCGGGCCCCGAGGCCTAATTGAGTAGCAAAGATTATTTTCAACGACTACGACTACACTCACTGTTCCGTAAATAACTGCGGCCATGGAAGAAGACGGAGCCTATCTCTAAGACTGCCGGAAGCTAGGCCAAAATCAAATGCATCCGAGACGGAGTTAAAGGCCGCTGACATGCAAAGCATAGGGTTTGACCGACCAGCGCTGGAACGGGGCTGAATAACTCGAAGTGTGTCCCTGACCCTGAGTGTTCGAGATGGTGCATTCAGATCGAGCATTACGCCTTCGAACAGAAAGCGGTTCGAGACCCAGGAGACGATACTGAGCAGGATACGACGGAAAATTCCGGCGGTCTTGCCAAGGAAGCAAGCGTAAGGCATAGCGAGTTAGCTTACGCTGAATCGACTCAATTCGAGCAGAACTGGTGGCAGTTGTGGGGTTCGAAAGAACACAGGAGTATTCCAGGACCGAGCGAACGATGCTGCAGTAGACGGTCTTGACGCACACTGGATCACGGAATTCTTTGGTAGTTCTAAAGATGAGGCCAAGTAATTGGTTACCTCTGGTGATGACGTCATCGGTGCGCAGTTTGAAGGTCAGATTCGCGTCTAAAAGTATGTAAGTAGTATTTTAAGATTATTTGACACTTCGACATCGATGTCATCTGTTTGACATTTCTCGTGGCACGTGTACTTTATAAATAAGCTGATACTGTAAATGCTACAGAACAAACCTAATATCAGACATAGACTATCAACGTTGTGAACATGATTCTAGATTTCCAAGAGGAGCGGAGGATGTCCAAACTTTCATGTTCCTATTTGCACTTTGCATACCATTCACGGTCATTACATCTCAGTTTGGGCCTACCACGTCTCCTGTGTCCATGGCGACAACCTAAAAGGACTTTACGGTCTGGGTCGTTCGGTGCAATTCTCGTGACATGACCACTATTCGCTACATGATGGTAAGATCGCCTTAAAGCTCCAAGAGATCATCATTGTAGCTGTTCCTCCATTGTCCTTCATATGGGGCCAAAATTCCTTCCGAGCATTCTTTTCTGGATGGATGGTTAAGAGGGTTAAAAGACATGAGTTTATAACTTAGGATATAATACTATCTTAGTATATCTTAGTAGTCTTTAGCCACATAAATATCTTCTATCACGGAATCCTAAGATAACAATCAAAGGAACTCGCAATTAATCAAATAGCAATGTGATAATTTATTAAGACAAGTATCAATAAAAAATGTTTTTATCTTCATAGGTTTAAAAAAAATACATTGTTACATTTTTTAACATTTTTTATCACAAAAAAAGCGATATGATTCCATTAATTTAAAGAATAAACAATACCAAAAATAGACAAAAAACAGAGGTTTGGCAGTTTCTTCACGCGACCACTATCGGTCAACACCTTGCCTAAATGTACAATCGAACCACTTTGTTGATACAGCTTGCTCCGGTTGATTCCCAGAACTACCTTATCCGCTAAAACGGCTTAATTCTCTTTACACAAAAATGCGTATGTGCCTGACAGGTTTTGGGAAAAAACGCAGTTTGCACAAATGCGGCCCGTGAATAAAAGACCTACAAAAGACACATTTTTGCGAGATGCTGAGAAGTGCTCTGTTCAAATAACGCCCTGTCTCGGATGGCGCTCTGTTTGTAGGCGTTACATCTGTGCAATCGGAAAAATTCTTAGGATTCTGTGTGGTATCCATGCGCAATATCTTAACTACCATCTACGAACACGGACACTTGACACTGTTGGGGGGGATCCGGTACAATCGGATCATTTATGAACGGCAGTTGTGGCTGGATGAACAGGATCTACAGTGCGATGCGATCGTGATGATGTGTGGGATTAGTGGGCAGCGTTGGCAGCGACTACTTTGCGTCACGTTCGTACCGCTACTTACGCGGATGTACGCAAACATCGGCGATTTGTTGCATGGGTTGTGTGTTCGGACGCCTCTACTTGGACGAGTAGCTCTGATGGTGGTCTATGGAATGTATGAATCGAAATAGATTGTAAGGGTTGATTGCACGGAGCACGGGCTGTACACACGTTGATCTGTATCTGTATGTTGGTATTTCATTGTCCGGCTATAAGCTTCACCCTTAAGGGTAGTAGAATCTTTGTTTCCCATAATGGAGAGTAGTAGGATATGAATTCTAATTCCAACAACCGGCCAATGATTCACACTGCAAATGCGAAAAAAGACCTTGAAAATGGTCGTAATGCTTTGCCGACTCGTAAGCGTCGTTTGGTTTAGTAATTTAGGAATAGTTATCTTTATTGGACAACCGTGAAGACCCTGCCCAGCTAGGTGATCTATCCCGCTACCTAGTTTACACCTGTTTACCGCTGAGTACCAGCACACGAAGTAATTGCATTGCCCAAAGGTATATCCCATATCCCTTGGAAGATCCGCCGACGATAAAGTGAAAAGATTGCCTCCAGGGTCTCTCTCATTACCCACTCCAGTAGTAATGGGGCTCGTCCGACAACATTGTGACCGGTGTCGGACTTTGCCGCCACTGCACCGTACCGCAACTTCTTCCACAACATTAGTGCACCCAACAATTCAGGTGGCCGGAAAGTGGCGAGAAAGAGAAAGACCGTAAAAAGGCGAATAAATGTTCGAGAGTCACGAGATGTGAGGCGAGAAGTGAATCGCTTCGTTACCAGTTTCACCGAACGATCGAGTCTCGCCTCTGCTGGCCGGCTCGCATGTGGCCGGGCTTGGGCCCAAGTGGGCACCTACCGTTTCGCTACTGTTACTAGCGCCATTTTGATTGAGCACCTTTCATTATCGGCTGCCTCCTTATTTCGCCATCAGGCCGACCGAGACTCGAGCAAAGGCTGTCAAGTCAAGTGCCGGGTTTAAACGGGTCCGCTCAGTTCGGGGTCCGGTTTCACCATAAACGCAACTGACTCCACGGGCGGTTTTTGTGGTGTGGGTTTTTTTTTGCAGGCAGCGCACTTGGGGCGGTACACGGGGCACGAAGTAGGCCGCCCTACTCGGGTCTTCGGCACTCCCGGTCGGTCACCTAATTGATTAACCGTTATGAACGAGAGGGGTTGCGATCGCCAAGCGGTAGATCGTTTTGCGTCCAGGTGGCCACACCAGACGCCGTTTGCGATCGGTTTGCGGGAAAATTCTTCGCACCACAACTGCGCAACCAACGATCCCGACCAACGGGCTGGGCGGTAGTTGGTTGTGAGGTGGCCGGGATCTGATATCCGAACCATTCCGTGGCGTCAAATTTTGCGCCACCGGTACGCTTATGTGCGCACTATCGCTACATAATGATTGTTCGCGCAAACAAAGTTAATGTTGCAGGCGGTGATCACGTTGCTGGCGTGTAAATGAACTGTGGAACGGGCGCTTGCAGGGCAACGTTAAATATAGCGAATGATATCAATCAATGGGACTGTTTTTTTCTGATGTTTCATTTAAGTTAATTGCCTGCTTGGATTTGCGTATCGGTGTAAGTGTATTTGTAATTTGATAATGACACCATAACCCTAGCAACGGTGAGTAGGGTAATCGTTAAAAATAGATCTTTAATCATTTTTTAATGAAACGTTCAACAACCAGATTTTTTTTTTATATTCACTTGTATAAAAAGATTCAATGTTAAATGATTTAAGTGTTAAATTTACACTCTATAAAATAGTCAGATTATGAAGGCAATTCATTGCAAATTAATTGACTATGGGAATAATGAAATTTTGAATCAGTCTATAAGTCTAGATGATATGCAATACGCTTTTAGAAATAGTCAATAGTCACTGCAACTCCTGTGTACTGCGGATATTATAATGATCCTTGTATACAGTGAGAATAACACGGAATCATCATCCTTCATCCTTCAAAGAAGGCCTAGATTTTCTAACGTCCTGCTAGGTAATATAGGTAAACCATCGGGGAGAATAAGACTTGCGTACGGGAACAATGAGGAGTTTGGATTCCGGTCCTGTCTTGTGAAAGATCGTAACCGGAGAGCCCTTTTTCAACATAAAGAAGTCGAACTCCGAAGCTGTTTAAAAGTTGTTTAAAATAAAATTGCACTATATCTTTAATATGAGGCTATTTAAGATAGTTAACGATCTTGATAATTAGATCATCTTCGGACATCTAACAATTTTTTAAATTATCGCTTATTAAAAAAATCTCTAATTAAAATAGATTTTTACGAGCATTTAAGAAAACGAAGAGCACTAGATGCATCTTCAAATCTTTTGACACCACGCAGAGCAGTTGATGGATATTTATGGCATACGTAAGAAGGCAAAAAGGTAGTCAAAATCCTTATCCAAATATGTACGAATATCTAAAAAAGTAGAACATCAGAAACTTCTGACAATGTTAAAGCGCCACACGCATCAACGATCTTTAGAGCTCGAGATAAAACATAGCGTTATTCCAGTTCGAGAGATCCTCGAATAAATCTGCCGAGTTGGTAGTTGTGAATTAGGAATAGTAGTTCTTCTTCTTTCTCCTTTCTTGGCCTAACGACCCCTTAAGGTCATGCCTGCCATTTCTGGCTTACTAGACTAATTGATACCGCATAGTTGGTTAGTCAATCCTCAATACGGGGGAACGGCCCAGATGAGACTTGAACCCCGGTCCTGCCGTGTGAAGACCGGCGCCGCTGTCGCATCACCACCGGGCCGCCCCCCGGAATAGTAGTTGTATTCTTCAATTGAAAAGTTATCAAACTCCAGTGAGAAAGAGAAGTTCTCTTATCAAAAATATTTATAGTTTCCTTTGAGTACTACAGGCAGTGGTCCTAAATATCTTCGGAAATATTCTTTAAGTCTTGTTTTTCTTGCAGATATGTCCATAATTTTTTATCTATAATTCTTGTGTGGTCCACCAGTGAAAGATACAGTGGACTTACGACTCCGGTACGGGTGGCACTTTATGTAAGTACGCATAGTTATGTCGCAGGAATGTTAGATATTATTTAAAAGGAAGAGACAACATACAGTGTTTCTCACTTGATAATGCAAAGTTACCTATGATTTTTGCAAACGCTCCATACGAAATCGTATGTAGCGTTTGCAAAAATCATAGGTAACTTTGCATTATCAAGTGAGAAACACTGTAAAGTGCATAGAAACTAAGGCAGATACTCAAGGGCTTTTTAAGAGCTTTTTTTCGTTTATTTATAGGTGGCTTTGAGTCTTTAAGACTACATTCGCCTCTTTCACTCTTTGCTAGTTAAGAGCGTCAGACACACTGTAGCTTCTTAAATCCTTGACCTGGTGCTGAGATTAACAAGATTTCGTGTGCTTAAAATTTCTGTAGTTGTAAATTCAGAATATCTTCTTACTCTTTGACTCTATATCTGCTAGAGCTCTTTGCTACAAGACAATATTGGCATCTTTCACTTTGATTACAAACGCAACTGGATAGACAGTTCTGGGTTGAAGAAGAATTTGAAAAATATTTAGGGCAATAATTTTATAGCAATTTGTTTTACAATAAAAAGGATAAAAATGATAGATTTTATAGCAACAAAAAAAATGCAATTTTGATTACGATAACACCCCTTCAAACAGCGCTACCGTCTTAAAGAGGACTAGACACAATACAACGTAACTGTACCGTTGCATTGTGCAAGACATCTAACCCTGTCCTCACGATCATGTCCCCAACTCATCAGTTCACCCGATCTAACGCCCTGTTCCGCATAACCTGCAGCGGAAACGGAGCAGCCGGCTCAGCCAGACGAATAAACGTCAGCGCGCCTGTCATCCCGGAAAGGGATGACAGCTAGACGACGAAAGCCAAAACAATTGCGCCCGGCGAGACAAACTGTCCCAGGCGCTGCGGTGATAAGGACCGGACGGCCGATTAGTAGTTGCGTTTGCGTGCATTTGGCATATTTGGTGTCTAGTGCGGGCGCGCGCGCTCGCCAATGGGTCGTCTAGTCGTGGCGCGAGTCCCTAAAATGATGATGGGCAGGTCGCTGGCCCTACTGCTAGTCCCGCGAGTCTCAGCGATCGGGGTGGAATTATGAATGTATGCTTTTCAGTTGCCAGCGAGTGTGTTTCTTTTTCTCGTTCCGTTTCCTAACCGTGTGTGTATCCCCACGTAGCCAAGTGCAGTGGCCACAACGGTTCCCGCCTTGCAGTGGCAATAATTGTTATTTGCATCTGGGGTGTGCGCGGACCAACGGGACGCTCGGAATCGGACGTGTCTCGCCTATTGGGACGCATCGAATCCGGCACGATACGAGACCCCGAACGCGCTCTGTTGCGATAGTAGTTGGTAGGCACGATGTTGCATCGACTAGCCACGTGACCATGCTGCAAAATAATACGCCATTCGACGCATACACGCTGTTCTGGATTCCGCGACCGGGAGCTGGGCGGGGCTGGCGTTGTGGTGCATGGGCACGAAAACTATGCAACGGAGCAGCATGGTTATGCAACTGCACACCGCAAAACGGCAAATCAGTGAACTTTGCCAGTCATCGGCAATCGCGGTGACGTAGTGGCTAGTGCAAAGTTTTTGGATTTTCCAAGAATTTGCCATTCCACCGCCCAGGGTACCATCCGGATCAAATTCGATCGTGGACGGGTGGACGTGGGGTGATGGTGGTGATGTGTGCACCGGGTGACCGGTCAGGAATGCAAACTGCAGCGGTACACTTGGCCGGATCCGGTGACTTCTGGGAATGAAGTTTTTTGACAAACGTCTAACCGTCTAATGCATTGCGGTCGCCAGCGTTCAAATGCTAATCCCCACGGGTAGCTTTATCTTGCGTGGAATGTGTCCGTGCGGGTCCGTGCTAATCTGCGGCTTTGGCGTGTCAAATGGCGGCTGGTGGTTTGATAGATGAGTGGAAATTAGTAGTCTCTTGGTGGTAGGCCCTGTGTTTTTATGATTGTATGGTGAACAGCAGCATAAGTATAGAGTCACTTTCTTTTTGGACTATCAAAATATTTATATAGAATTGTGACACTAAGCTGTTTGGGTTTTTTTTTAAAGAATTAATTTGTCATCTTAATAACACTAAAATTAGGTCAAATTAGACGGAACCAAAGCTGTCAGCTGGATCAAGGTTATGTTGTTTCATTAATCGGATAAAAATTAAATGCTTTTATAATAACATTAGTGGTTTTGTATCGTTTTCATAAAGCCTTTCGTAAACATACGTATATAAATATTAGCATTTGTATGTTCTTCTCAATTTTTACGTTTTATTTGTACCCATAAGTGCTACGCAATCTGGTTAGAAATGGAAAATTGCTAACTGTTCTGAAACGATGAAGAATATAATCACTTACAGTATTGGACAAAATATGTGCAGCTCAATTCGAGCAATCATAAAAAGCATTAGTAAACCTTATATTTTTGAAATCGAAATCCAGCAAGTTATTGGAGTTGATGTTTCAGGAGTCTAGATGTTTGCTACATGATTATTGGAACTGTAAACTGTCTACAGAAAGTTCACCGATAGTGTTTTGCTGACAAGAGCGATTTTGCACTGGACAAAATAAGTGCAAATTCTCTCTTTCTTGGACTTATGCCTCTGGAAGTTTTTATAAAAAGGTGGAAATGGTTTCATTTGTTTACAAAAGTATTATTACTTGCATTATTGTACCATAACAAAGTAAATATTGCATGATAAACATAGAAAAAAGTCATTATTAATGTTTTCTTTATTTTATATGTCAGAAAAACCAAAATGGCACCTGCCTAGGATTAGAATTACAAAAGAAAATAATCGATGATTACAAGAACGGAATGTCACAAAAACGATTTGTGACAAATACCAGGTGAAAAAATGGACCGTTTCAAGACTAAACTCAAAATTGAGTTTAACCGGCAAGATTTCTTAAGACAATAGAGGTGGAAGACTAAGGTCCACTACGTCAAGAGCGGATGCTATGATCGTCAGATGCATTAAGAAGCATCATTTTAAAGCTTCCTTCAAATTGATTTTCACGGATTTTCACTTATTTATATCGGACCGGACAATCAGATGATGCGCCGTTGAAATCGGATTATTCTTTTGACGTCCTGCGAAGAAACCTCTGATTTCATTTAAGAACCTTTTTGCTCAATTTCATATCGGGTGAGATGCGCAAAAATGGCGGACGGCTCTGTTCAGTAATGAATCAAAGTTCAATATCTTACAATATCAAAGGTGAAGGTGGATGGAAAACTTTCAGGGCCCTTTGCTACCACCAAGGGTCTACGCCAGGGAGATGGGCTTGCTTGCCTCCTATTCAATCTGGCGCTAGAGAGGGCCATCCGAGACTCGGAGGTGGAAACTTCGGGGACCATCTTCTATAAGTCGCTCCAGATCCTGGCATACGCTGATGACATAGACATCATTGGTTTGAGGCTCTCCTATGTAGCAGAAGCTTACCAAAGGATCGAGCATGCGGCACTGAACCTCGGGTTGGAGATCACCGAGGCAAAAACCAAAATGATGGTGGCACCACCAGCGGCCCTGCTAACAAACACTGATCTACGCAGGGGTGATGTACAGATAGGTGATCGCACCTTCGAAGTCGTCCAAAACTTCACCTATCTGGGGTCAAAAGTCAGCACCGATAACAACATAGACGTGGAGTTGCGCGCAAGGGTGCTGGCTGCCAACCGGTCATACTACAGCCTGAGGAAGCTTCTCCACTCAAAATACCTGTCGCGACGGACGAAGCTGGGACTGTACAAAACCGTTATAGTCCCAGTAATCACATACGCCTCTGAGACATGGACTCTGGCGTTCGAGAGAAAGATGCTCAGAAGGATTGTTGGCCCCGTATGTGTGGAAGGACAATGGAGGAGCCGCTACAATGACGAGCTCTATGAGCTGTACGGTGAACTCACCATCGTGCAGCGAATTAGGCTCGCCAGGATCCGGTGGGCTGGTCATGTCATGAGAATGGCACCCGACGAGCCAGCCCGTAAAGTCCTTTTAGGCCGTCCACATGGACAGAGGAGGCATGGTAGGCTCAAACTGAGATGGAGTGATGGCGTTGATGCGTCCGCCAGAACGCCCGGGATAATTGATTGGCAGACGACGGCGTTAGACCGTGAGCGGTATCGAGGATTGTTGCAGCAGGTCAAGACCGCGAAGCGACATTTAAGACATAATTTATTTAAAAGAAAAATGATTATCATGTTTAAATTATTGTCATTAATACGGCAACCTTGTGATTTTGATGACAACCATAAGGTTTGTTTTTAATTTCGACTAAAAATCTCTTTTCATAATTAAGAAAAGAGTACCAACGGGCATCAAATTAGTGTGAATACGATATAACGTATGATATGGTAAAATTTATTTTATCTCAAAACATTGCAAAACAAAAAATCAAAACAATCAACTTCCGCATTTGTTGCAAAAAAGAAAAACAGACAACAAATGAACAACCAATTAAGCATGGATAAACCTGGGCTCTTTGCTAATTCACAACATTCAGAGTCAATTTAGGGGGGACCTCCAACCAGTCCCGGGCGGGTACACGTTCGGTGGCGTAGTGCGCCATAAATGGTATCAGGCTGAAAATTTGCATGTCCTACCAGATACTGATGATAACTCTATAATTGACCAAACTGTTGGTAGCGAGCTGGAAACCAAATTTTGACTCCATAAAAGTGAATGCGAAAACACAACAACAACAACAAAAACAATAGAAGAATCTGGGAAGCTTCGCATGAAAGCACTTCCTTGTTGTGTTGTGCGGTTGTGAATCGGCTTTCAACAAAGCCGAAAATAAAACCAAAAAAAACAGGCGTGGGGAATCATAAAACGATATGTTTATTTAGCTGCCACCAGAAGATTGCGACGCGATTTGCGAGGATCAAAAGTTGCAAATAAACAGCAATAAATGCAGAAGCTCACAATGGAGAGAGAGAGAGAGAGAGAGAAAGAGAACCGCACGACCATCGTAGATGGATGTGAGTGAATGGGAAAACATAACAATCAAGAAGATAAATAAACAAACATCGCATCCGTGCGTCCGGAATCACGCACAGACGTACAACCATTTTGGAGCTCTTGTTTTAGCAAATTCGGCCGATGTCAATAAAATACCACACACCGATGCTGACGGTGCGTTCTTTGGACGGTGTTCTCAAGTTACACCACGATGAGTCACACCCATACGCTGTGCTGTGTGGTTTATGTGTTTTGGCAAACGTTTTTGAAGCTTATCATCAACGTACACCTAAGGCAGGTTTTGATCATCATATCACGAACCGTACGATCGATGAATCATTTGGAGGACGACAAAGTAAGGTACGTTTTGGGGATGCGAAAAACTTTGCATTTTAATTTTTATTGAAGTTATCCTTGCTTTTAGCGTCATCTCCATTTTTAGATTGTGTTATCTTGTACACCTAACAAAGATCATAAAATATTAAATGGCTTTTAGCGACAATTGCTGATCGGAGAGTTGGGTAATTTGTTTGATTTTTCAAATTTGTATTTTGTTTTATTTATTTATTCTTGGAAATTCTAATTAAACTAAGTTAATGACATTAATGTGAAATAAATTAAATCGAACACTTGATTGTTTGCATGTGTGTCAAATACGTTAGGATTGTTTAGATTTTGGTGGAGAGTTTTCTTAGACTATTTAGTCATCAGTCCTATCCGTTTTAGATATTTTTTCATCCAAATTGTTTAAATATCCAAGACACTTAACATAAACCTTATTTAATTCATAAGGAAAGGTGAGTCCGTATTACTTGCGATCAACCTAGACAGATGCATTAGCATTATTAACAGCTGCATTAGCATTATGAAGTTTGAGGTTAAAACAGTTTGAGGAGGTCTTTTGACAGAGCAAAAATGTCAAAAGATCTTCGTAGGAGTCTGTTTACACCGTTGCTTTTCTTGACCAAGATCACGCCAAATCCTCTGACAATGCATTATTTTTGGCGGCGCACTTTTTGGGAAAATTTAGTCTATATAATAGACCTTCTCCTTTTTAAGAGAATCATGTTCAATCTAAGATCAATCTTTGCATCTGAACTGACAACGATATGTTACATTAGGTTGTGTCTTTCGGATCAACGTAGAATATACACAGAAAGGGTCGATGCTTTTTAATTACTGAGCGATGAAGAAGTATGAAGTTTTGGATTGTTTTATTCACCTAACTTAATATATTTTAAGCGCAGCCCGGTGGTAGATGCGACAGCGGTGCCGGTCTTCACACAAGATCAAGTCGGGGCAAGATCGGGGTTCAAGTCTCATTTGGGCCCTTCCCTCATAGTGAGTTCTGACTATCCAACTATGCGGTAACAATAAGTCTCGTAAGCCAGAAATGGCAGGCATGACCTAAGAGGTCGTTAGGCCAAGGAAGAGAATATATTTTAAGGTTTTTGGTTCTATAATGGGATCTCAATATTCGGTAACGTTACAAATCGAATACGATACCTTCAATTGGGATTTCAATTACGAAACATAATTCTTGACAGTGAGGTTGAAGTCCCTTGCTGATCTAAAAAATATTAGGTAATATCCAAAGAATATTATTAGTGATCCTCTCGTATATAGGACTGAATATTCAGCTGGGGATTCAATCATCAGGTTAGAGGAAGCTAGAACACGACTAGCCAAGACCTTATACATAATTAGCATTTAGCAATAACAATACTTTTAGTGCAAAAAAAAAAAACTAACGATAATCTTGCTTTGTACATATAACAGTACTATTCTATTTTATAACTTATTTACTAGTTTACTGCGTATTCCGCTTCAATTTGGAGAGGGTCATTCAAGACTCGGTGAAAACTTCGGGGGGCATCGGCATCGTTGTCTTCCGGGTTTCCTATTTAGTAGAAGTTTACCAATGGATCAAACAAGTGGCACCAAATCTAGAGTTGGAAATTACCAGGTAGGTGTGAACATTTTTAACAACATTTTATCTATTGGAGGTCAAAAGTCAGCATCGACAGCAAAGGGTCATCTTCTTCACTCAAAACACCTGTCGCGGTAGACAAAGCTGGAAGTATAAGGAACCTTTATAGTCCTTGAACTTACATACGCCACTGAGACATCGACCCTATCCAAAGTTGAGGGAATGGTGTTCAAAAGGATTTTGTCCCTGTATGTGTGGAAGGAGCCACTACAATGACGAACGCTTCTGAAGTTGTGTGATATTCTCATCATTGATCTGGTGGGCTGGACATGTCATAAGAATGGTACCGAATGACCTAACCTGCAAAGTTTAAGCCGTGTAGCAGAACAGCCGAGATATTGAATGGGCAGTTGACGGCGTCCGTACCGGAAAAAAACCGTAAGTGTTATTGAAGTATTTTGTGTCAGGGCAAAACTGCGAAGTGGCTGTAGCACCTGACCAAGTAAGTAGTTAAATTACAGACTAAGTCTGTTTGGACCCTCAGTTAGTTTGTTTTTCCGATTCAGACAATATTATAGTAAAGCTATATAGGCTACATTAGGCTAGATGACTTTATCATACAAAATATGGATAAAATAATGTCTCATTGAAGAATCTCAACATTCAGTTTGACATTTACCTGGTTTTTACTGTTGAAGAAGGCATCATTACTTTCCAGTTCCAATTTTTCATAATTTGTTTCGGACAAAGTGACCTCACGTACTTTAATTCGCAATATTACATCATTTTTAAAATATTGTAGGCAAACATTTTGAAAATTTTAAAGATGCTGCTCCGAACAATCTTGCATTGAAGCGCATGGCGTGCGCTATGTATGTGGGACCCAAGCGAAAACATAGCATCTTCAATGGAGTTTTGGTTTTGTGGCAGGACAAGATGACAAGATGGTGGCAGGACAAGTGGTGCGGTTTGATTGATTTCGGACTTAGTCAAATTGCGATCGGCGTGCGTGGAAGATACACAGATAAAGCAAGCCTGCAAAGCAGTTGTGTTCGGACTTCGGAAAAGAAGCGCTGGATTAAAAACTGAAATAATGACCGAATACAGAAAAAAACAAAACAACACCAAACATACAAACAAACAAACAACAGTATCGTGAAGATATCATATTTCATTCATCACTGAAAGGAGCGTTGGATGCTGGCTTAGGAGCGTGTTTGTGAATGGGATTGCGTTCGGTCCGTTTGGTGGTGGGTCGCTCGCTTGAAAATGGTTTGCTTTTGTTAGTTGACCGTTTGTTGTTTTCGTTTTTTTTGCATTCGACGACATTCGACGACATTCGACTGCTGCAGAGTTCAGGTGCTATTTAAGCCGTTGTTCGGCTAATGTTTCTCTCCTCGTTTTGGCTTTTCGTGTGGGGTGACTCGGTTGGTTTCTCTGTTTCTCTGTGTTACCCTACTCTTACAAAGCGTCGCCTCCTTGAGATGAAAGACCTGTTGTGTGGTCATCGTAGAAAATACAGAAAAATCGTTGTTGGTTGTCCGGCGTTGCCCTCTCCCTTGCTTCAACCCCGGCAGCACTCTGGGCCGGCCGAATGTGGACAGTCAAATTTATTGCTCCAACGGATTTGGATGCCATCGTGTAGGTCTTAACACAACAGGGACATACCAGCAATCGGGGTGGAATTGTCCACCCGAAGCGCCATTTTTTCGGGGTGAAAAGGCGAGCTGAGTAGGATGGGAAGGAGGGTGAGCGAAAGGCGAGGGTTGAAAACAGGTTGCGGTCGTGCTTTTTCCCACGATCGATGGAATTAATCATCGTATCGAAAGGCTAAACTGAAGGGCGTAGCCCGTTTACGGTGCACTTTGAATAGATTTTTGTAGTATAAATGACGTTGGTTGTTTAATGGTGCAGTCCATTGGTTCAAAATGAATGCCTAGAGCACAGTTTTACATTATAAAAAGTATTATTTTAAAATATTTTGAAAATATGTAAAATAAGCTGCTCATGTGACGCTTCTGGTTGAAGCCACCATGCCTAATGCCACCTTTGCACAAACAAACCAAATAATCATGTCAAGTCTTATTTTGCATTCACCATCCGGCGTTAGCTCCCTCTCTCTCTCTCTCCATGTCTCTCCCTCTCACCTCTCCTCCCATAAAACAAACATGAATTGTAAATAAATGTTTAACCATGGCGGGCTTCCAACTTTGGCAGATCCGGCAGAACCGTGGCCCCCACCGAAACTGAGCATTGGCTTGATGCAAATCGATTAGACGTACACTCGCCTCAATTGAGCAAACTTGGACTCCCGCAGTACGAAGTTGTTTGGAGGCTTCCAAACTATCGGCAGCCAATTATCGAGCACACGCAGAACGGAAGTTGCCGTTGGTTGCCGTGGACTAGGGGAGATGGTTGTGCATACAATAATTGGACCGTTTCGCATCTGCTTCGGTTTGGGATTTGGAGGTTTGTTTTTTGTTTTTGTTTGGTGATCGGGAATAATTCCGGCAGGTGCGCATGCAGTAAAGATGTGTCTGGAATAATGCGCGTTGCGTATTTTGCTAGGTGCAATGGGGTTTTTTTTTGTATCTCTCCTTCGGTTAGAATGTTAGAAGGTTTAGTGAGGGAGCTTTTTGCTTAGAAGAGGGCTTTAAGGGAGATTGGTTTATAAAACAAGGGTTTAGGAATATTTTATTTTCATCAGGCTATTCCAATAGGTATAGCTTAAAACCATGTATTTAATAAGATGTGGTTGTGTCAAAAGAAAAGTTGCAACAATTCAAAGGGTGTTGTTAAGAATTGAACTTATTATAGAATTTAAAAAGGCTAAGAATTGAACTTAATGGCATAGATTGCAAAGCGTTACGCACTCGTATAATAAGCATAGCATTTAAGACACTAATACATGTTAAAATTAAGGTAGAAATAAATTAGTCGTTAACCAGATGCCGAACGGGAAACGTTTAGATCGAGTAGCAAATTTCACATACAGGTGTCTTTGAGATATCTATCTGATACAGAAGCTTCACTGAAGTATCCTAGTCTGTTCCAGAGAATCATGTCTTAAAAGTTTGGGTTATCGGATGTCATTCTCAAAATGTGACTAGGAGACCTAGCTCCACTTTAGTAACCTATAACAGATCTATAAGAGATAACACTTTATTAACATTATATGTAAACCCGCCACTTGGTATATTACGGGGTCGTTTGAAAGCTCGGAGTCCCAAGCATTTGCTTGATTTTGTCAAGCTATTATCCGTTTCTGCTTATATGTACCTCTGCTCAAGTCTAGATTGTTTTGTAGAGTTGCCAAAGGTATCACCATCAATTTTACCTGTACCTGATTGGTCACTAGGTCCATCTAGGACCTCTTAGATCATGCCTGCCATTTCTAGCTTACTAAACTTGTTGTTACCGCATAGTTGGATAGTTAGTCCTCACTATGGTGGAACGGCCCAGATGAGACTTGAACCCCAGTCCTGCCGTGTGAAGACCGGCGCCGCTGTCGCAGGTACCACCGGGCCGCCGGGTCCATGATCTACTTAAACTAATTCTAAAGTAAAACTAATTTTACTGAGTAAGAGAGCATACAAATCAACGTTTATTTTTTTTTTTAATTGATCTATAAAATTGTCCCTAAAGATGACAGGTAGTCCTGCTCTCTAATAGCAACTGCACTCCTGGACACAATGAAGAGTGAAAATACACTAGCCCGTCTCATTGTATTATGTGTTCGTAAGCACATAAGTTATCATCATTTCCAGTCGACAAATGTGATAAGCAATTGGATAATTGGGGACATAACGTTGAAATGGTAGAAAAAACGAAACATCTTGGATTGCGACTAATGAACTTATGAGACTCTGCCCCCTTGATGGTAGTTTATTTTTACGACAGTTTCAAAACGTAAATGACGTTTTCAGTACTTCACTATCCAATGTATCAAGACACGGCACTCTAAGGCATCTTGAAGAAGTAATGCTTTAAAGAAAAGGAAGGAAACGATTTCATATAAACCCATCAGGGTGAAGCGTTTGATTGCTTAAGTTAACTTTGCAGTATTATGTGAAGTAAATAATTCTTTAATATAGTTTCAAATGAAAGATTAAGAGCTTTTAAACCAAGTACAAGTCCGATAAATGTTATAGTGTTCCCACGTATGAATGAGTAGACAACATCGACAGAAAATTAAATGAAAATAGCTATACAGCAGTGCAGAAATGATAAACTAAATTAACGTTCAAGAGAATAAAAATTATGTCTATATTACAACTGGGTTTTCCTAACTGGAAGCATCATGACGAACGATATAATTCGAATGCTTCAATTAATTATTGCAGCTATCCGAAACTAAGGTCACTGTCGCGCTCAATCATTGAAAAGATGTATTCTATGATTGATTATTTTTTAAAAAAAGTCCCATCTACAACTCTATTAAATATCCAACATCGATTTATTATACTCTATCTAAAGCTCTATCGCTGTGCCAGCGCAAAGGTCACCAAAGGGGGCAATTAAAATGCAACACACATCACCGATGCAATCAATCAGAACGAGAACTCTATCCAGTCCATCGGTTCGGTGCTTCACCATCAAATCCATCGGTAGTTTATGCTAAGAAAAAATAAAACGCAAATAAAAAGATTCACACCAGAGCACCGTACAGCGAGTCCTTGGATATGTGACACGTGATGTCGTCATCCGACAGCGGGCAACTTATGCAGCCTGTCCGGGCGACGGTGCAACTCCACTGCTAACCTCATAAAGCATTCCTCATCAAGCTCGAGCGAATCCGTAAACGCCAGCCGTAAACCACAAAAACCAATAACCTTCAAAGCCGCATCGTCTGTGACCCCTTTCGAGCGGCCTAACATGGTGGTTCGCCGGTTGCTTTGACAGTTTACCACTTGGCAAACGGTCGTCGTCGTAGTTGGCGGCATCCTCCTCGGCGATACCCATCCGAGAGACCATCAAAGGCGGCGCTTAGGCGTTATGTTTTGTTTGGGTTTCTGCGGTCCCGGTGGCGTTGTGATCTTTGTAGCTTTTTTTTTTCTTTTTAAGAAATCCCTCCCCAGTTCCGAGACGTTCCGTGCGAGTGTGTCGATATCTCGATTGAACGGAGGAGCGTCGTGCTAGCGTCCAAACGTCAAACGTGTGCTGCCTTTGACGAGCATGGAACGTGAGCAACCTTATCAGTCAAACAGGGCGACCTAGAGAGACGTCGGCCCTTCACGAGCAGCTGAGAAAACCGACCGGGTGAACCGACCTACGGGGGTTCGGATGCAAGTTGTTGTTAGTTCGGATGATGCTCCGCGGCTGATAAGGGAGCGATTGGTTTAGTGGCGGGCGTGTAAAGGGCGATTAACCGGGCGGTGCGGCTTTTGTGTGGATTTGAACTGCGACGCCGCCACCGCTGGTACCGAGCGGCTTAACACTAATCGTATCACTCAGGCAGCACGCACTGCCAGCCAACTGGGCGACATTCGTTCGGCGAGTGCGTTTGTGTACCAGCCGATCCATCGAGAAACGTGATCATCGTTAGAACGACAGTAGCACAAACAGTCGAGCGATAATGTGGATCCGTAGTGCGGATGGGTAAGACTTTGCTTTTATTTGTAGGACTTTTTTCAATAAACTATGTTTTGACGGGGATGTTTGATACGTGTGATGTGCAAGGACATACGATTGCATAAGTCGACCCCGTGAAGAATTCTTCAGAAGTTACAAGAAATAAAAGGTGAGCTGCGTTCCAATGAGGATTTCTTTTTCAAATGTTGATTTGACGACATTTCCACGATCTGCCGCGGTATGGAAAGGAATTTACAGTTTGTGATTTATTTAGGTAAGGCATGGACCATCTTACATTTACTTAATTTCATATGCAAGGATTTAAAGTGTGATCATATGTATCATACGGATATTTCGCTCGTGGTTTTATCAAGTTTCGTTGGTTAACAATTTGTCAAGGAATTCTCGATGCAAAACCGATGATATTATGTCGGGCACTTAGTTTAATATACCAAAGGTCGTGTCAAGCTTATCATCATAAATTGTCTGAAGTAACAAAGATGGATTATTAAGGTTTAGGTTTAAAAACACGTATAGGATCAAAGTGTTTTGTACTTGCCTCTGTAACTGTAAATAATCGGAAAGTATATTGCAAGTTGCAAGTTGAGGATATTCTTCTTCTTCTTATTCTTTCTTGGCATAATAACCTCTTAGGTCATGCCTGCCATTTCTGGCTTGCTAGACTTATTGATACCGCATAGTTGGATAGTCAATCCTCACTATGGGGGAACGGCCCAGATGAGACTTGAACCCCGGTCCTGCCGTGTGAAGACCGGCGCCGCTGTCGCATCTACCACCGGACCGTTCCAATAATATATTGGGGATATTGCAAGTCCCCAATAATTTCCCTCTGGCAGGAACAATAAATGCGGTAAAGCACAATATGGAGGAGAAAACCTTGACAACTAGAGAGCAACTTGATGCAGTGATGGATAATAAAATAAGACCACTAAATATTGTAAAAGCGTAAAAAAGTTGTAATGAGGCTGATGATCTACGAAACGATGTAGTTTTCTTTTTGGTACAACTTAGTAGACGATCTTGAGAAAATTGGTATACAAATGAATTTGAATACACTGTTTGCCAGTCTGAGATATTCCTCGATACCGCTCACGGTCTAGCACCGTCGTCTGTCAATTTAATATCCCGGCGGGTCTGGCGGACACATCAACGTCATCATTCCACTTCAGTTTGAGCCTACCACGCCTCCTCTGTCCGTGTGGACGGCTTAAAAGGACTTTTTTAATAAGGAATAATTATACAAACTATAACTATCGAAAGAAGCAGTTTACACAATGGATATGAAGGTGGTCTTATCATTTTGTCCGAAACTGTACAAGCTATTCTTGGACTCGTTCCCTCTGAGAAAATGTTTAAATGCTCTCAAAGTTGGTAATTTGTGTTCAGTTTTGTTTATTTGAGCTATTTTTCTTCTTCTTCTTATTCTTATTTTTTAGGAGATTGGGCCTGTCATTACTGGCTTTCTTTAATAGTATATCTTACCGTTATTAAGCTTCTATAAAAAATCAACTCTTCTTCTTTGACTCTACAACACGAAGAGATCGTGGACTACCTTTTGCTGGACTGCTTTACTTAGTTTACCCGTAGCTGTATAAACAGTCGTGGGTACGAGGACACGCTCCAGACTATTTGAAAAATTAAGAAAGATTTACTAAAGTAAAGTTCCCCTCGAGAATCACTTACAATAAGGCGTTATGAGGGTAATTTGATAAACAGAGGTTCTATGAGTAAATCACGATTATTAGTAGCTCTGTTCAAAATGTTTTAGTTATTTTTCTTAAATTATTTTTGCAAATTTTTAAATTTCTTTGAAGAGATGAAATACTGGAGACATGTTTTGTTTTTTAAAATTCTTATACACTATAAATATAGCAAAGATCTGTGAACATCTGCGTTCAAACGTGTCAAATACGATGCAATGCGTGAGTCAATATATTCAAATTTAATGTTTGGAAGGAAAGATGTCATCATGTCATGCTTTAAAAAATGTTTGTATTTAGATGTTAGTGTTTAATAAGCCCAATGTAAACCTGTCTAGATGAAGAATCGTCATACATATTTGTTGTGCGTTGTCAAATTTCCCATTTCTAACATTCTTCACAACAGTTGTAATTCATTAAAGCAATAATAAGTCTCAACAAAATTGATAATTGTTGAAAGTATGACAACTACACTATGCTGCATGATTTATGCCGGAATAGACGCACAGAAAAGACAACCACAGCACAGTCAGCATGTGTGGAGGCTAGAAAACAACTGTGTGAACAAGAGACTTGGCAGAGAGGAGGGGACAGGCAAGGCTCCTTAAACGATGTCAAAGGTTGGAACGAATGTCCGTTTGTGGAAGGTGGTGGTGTGTGAGTGCGCGCGTGAGTGAGTGCTAATGCCTGTGGGAGGGTGAGTGCGCGACCGGAGTTTACTTTACGTCCCACATTTCGTATTGTGTTCAATTCGTTTCGATTTATCGAACTCCGCAGGTTTCGTGCGTGCCTGCGTGTGTGTGTGTGTGTTTGTTGGCTCTATCGATCATGGCTGGCCACGGCGGTAACGATGATTTCATCGGGACTGTGCACGTGTTCGCGCCCATACCACCCCACCCACCCACTGCCTCCCGCTCGGTTGGGGGCAATGCATCCCACGGTCATTTCTAGGGAAGTGTTTCCAAACCCTCGCCCAACGGGAGATCTTTGTTGAGCCCTGGAGGTGGTGTTGTGTGTGTCGATGTTGATTTTTTCCTTCGCTTTTTTTCTTGTTTGTACGCACACTTTGCCTGCTGGCGCTGTTGCCGCAGCACTGATCACGTAAATTCCAAGCAATAGCAATAACAGCAGCAATACCAATCACCAACAACGGCCCCATCGGGTAACCACAAATGACAAACAACGCCACCAGCTACTACTATGCTGCAGTTTACAGCGGCGTACGGTGAAGTGACAAGTTGCCGGTGCAAAATCGGTGACAAACAAAGATAAAAAAATACTTTAATGAGGTATAGTTTCAAGCTTAAGTTCTATAATAAATTATTTAAGGAATTTTCAACTCGCTTTAAAGACAGCGGATCTTGAATTTTGGAATACAATCCATATAAATCTAGTTTTACTGATGTATTCGTTCAAACTCTAATTTACACGTTGTTATCTGTTCTTTTTTCTATTCTTAATAAAATTCTATAAAATGTGTACATGTGTGTACTATTTTGTTCATACTTTTAATTCTGTTTTCTACTCAATTTTACGTACAATATTGGATCTTTATTTTAATTTTTTGGTAAAATTGTATAGCGTATTTCATTTTTTGTATTGTTAGTTGATTATTTATTATTTTTCTTCATATTTTTCCGAAAAATAATCTCTTTCTATTAATATTTATATATTTTATTTATCATGTGAATCTAAATTCACGTCTTTATTCTATTGTTTATTCTATTACTTACTCTACCCATTTTATAAAACATGGTTTCCTTTAATTTAACCTTAATTCTCATGCAAAATCTTTAATTAATCAATTTAGTATTCTGTCTTACTTTTTATTCTAGCATTTTATTTCATTTCTTTCCTTTTTTTACCTATCCATTTGTTATACAATACTTTTTGTTTGTTTCATTCTTATTATTTTCTATTGTTTTTTAAATTAATTTTACACTTTTTTATACATTTTTTTACTTTATTTAATTCCAATATTACGGCTGGACACCGTATTGTCACACTTTTCTTATGCTATTTTATATATTTTGATTTTCTTTTCTATTTTTTTTCATTTTCTTTTCTTTATTTTATTTCGTAACTCTATTCCATATTACAATCAATGTTCTACTCTTTAATCTGTTCTACTACCTATTCTGTATTCTATTCTTTATCAAATGTAATATTCTGCTTCAAGTTCTATTCTCTATTTTATTCTTTATTCCTTTTCTAATGGATTATATCGAATTGACAATGTTTTCCGTATGCAACTTTACTAGCATTTTCTTCCTTTTCATCCATTCTATTTTACTTGTTCTATTTATTATTTTATTTTTACATTTTTTGTCTTTGTTCTATTCATATTATTTTCTATGCTTTGAGTCCTTAATTTTGTGTTCTAAAATAATTTACTTTTATTTTAATTTCAATGGCACCTTACCATTTGTCTTACTTCTTTCTAACCTTACCTTTCGTTTTGGTATTATTTTTGAAATTTGATTCGAAATTTTGTCAAATTTTATAAAAATGAAACATAAAGAGATACTTAACAAACCCTATGCCTTAAGCAAAAATAGAAAACACGTGTAAAACTAGTATAGAGAAACGAAATGAACGAACTTGAAATAAATTGAAGTTTAGTTTTTATTCAACTAAAGTTTAAACACAACATTTAACAAAGTTCTGCCTTGTAACGCTGCGATGCCTTTCCCTAGAAACTTATCCATCAACCGTATATCCGCTTGGGCGTAATAGCGTTTGCCTCCGGGCCCCGGGCCCACCCCGCACGAGCACGAGCCAACCACCAGAAGGTAACGCTGCTGACACGGAAAACACTAAACACAACCGGATGAGGTCGCGTCCGCTGTGTGTTGGAGGGGGCCCCCAGTTGTCGGACGGAGTTAGCGTCGAGATCGACCACACTACACAAAGCGTTAAATGGTCGGTATGGAGAGGGAGTGGAGTGGATGAGTTCGGGGGAGACGAGCGAAACGATCGAATCGAGAGGCGGCTAAAGATCGAAACGCAAACACACAACACCGCGCGAGACTGGCCGAGACTGCTTGGCGTCATACTGTCTGCCAGCGCGTCGTTGTTCATACATTTTGTTGTTGTTGTACTCTTGCCACCCCTCGATCGATCCACACACACACGAGCGAAGGGAATGAGGAAGGGCAAGGGAAGGCAGTGAGCAGGCAATGGATTTCAGAAGCCGTAGCACAACCCGATGATCACATCGCCGACAACGGGCGAAGTGTGGGTTTGTTGTTTAAAATGAAAAGAAAAAACACACCACCGACCGAACTCCCGATGTCCATTTGATGCACCCCCGAGGGAACGGAGTGTGTGTGTGCTGGTGTTTGCGTAAGTGCATGTGCATCCGCGATATGGATGCATTTGGTTGTGCGGGCACCCGGTCTCCGGTTGCAACGGCAGCTCGCTGTGTGTGCATAAGAATATCGTTATCAACACCACAGCGCACAGAACGAACATGGACGTGAAGGAAGCCCGCGGACGTCTTTTAATTTCTCCCGTAGAAGGCTTCCCTGGAAGCGATCCGAACGTTTGGGAGGTTGAAGCTGCCGAGATCGCTGCCTGATCGCATCATCGGCACCGTGCTACGGAAGAGCTGCGGCTGCAGTGAGCAAATAAGGGTTTGTTAAGATGCAGTGGAATACGAACCCGGCCAAAGCAAATGTGCTGCGGATGCGTTCCTTTCTTCCATAAAAGCCCAAATGCATAAAATAAGTGGCTGGTAGGCGAAGCAGGAAGGAGAGAACGTTCACCAGCAGCATAAAGCATGGTTTTTTTTTTGTTTTTGCCTGTAAAGAAGCGCACGAGAATGTTGCCCCTTGTTGCACAATGGTCGGGAGAACGATGCTCGAAGTATGAGTCGCATCGTTTTGCAGCTCGTAAATAAATCTCACCACCAGGCTCGGCAAGCGTGAGTGTGTGTGTGTGTGTGTGTGGGGAAGCCATGGTCTAAATGTTTGATTTTGGGATTTTTGTTT
>KZ061617.1:68457-100351 GCA_002091835.1 Anopheles maculatus | reverse complement strand
AACCGCTTTTTTTCTCGTCACCGTAGCTGGCTAAAGAAAACACACGAGCTACGACGCATTGCTACTGGCTTGGTTAGTTGGTCGGGCTTGTTTTGTTGTATTGACTTATGATAAAGTAGACATTAGCTCCATCTTCCTTATTACAAGGTGCCAGAAGAAGCAACACAACACGAACACGGTTGAATCCTCCAATATTAAGGTTATCTAAGGAGATTTCTTTTCATTTGAAGTTGCAGTTTTGAAGCTGGCATTTTATGTTCTGCTTCTGCGAATTGATAACGTCGTATATGCCGTGACTGGTACCGGTCAGACGTTGAGCGTTGTTTTCATTCCTGACGTCAACTTCAATTATTTCGCAGACAAGTTGTTTGAGGTCAATCAATTCATTGGCTTGCTGATGGGACTAATCATCTAAACAGACAAGGCATGTCAATCGAATCAGATCAATATGATTGAACGTGCCCGCGGAATTGGTGTTTCCAGAGCACCGGAGAGCACAGTCAGATGGAGTGTGCATTAGTAAAGAATTCCCGGCGTGGAATGGTAGTTTAAACTTGATATTTTTTATGATATTTATCATGTATTCTGAATAACATAATAGTTTCATCAAATATTTTTATTAGTTAATTTTACTCAGTTGGAGTTGGAGTTGAAGTTGGAGCAATTATTCCGTTGGATTGATGTTGACATTCAATTGGAACAACTCATGTTTCATTTGCTCTGACAGTTCTGAACCGCAGGAAAGCAATATACATATACTGTATTAATAAAAGCCAGGCCTCTCATTCAACATTTTGGAAAACGGTTTGTTTAATTTTTGTCCAGTTTAGTTCATCTCAAATTTATCAGACCTGGTACTTTTAGAATTTATCTGGCATGTTTTGTCCTGATATTCAATACAATACCTTCCTTAATTTTCCTGTATCTGTACAGTCAGTCCTGCGTATTTGCAAAAAGTCTAATTGGTGTTGATGCCTTTTGTGTCAGCAACTGGGGATATTACAACTTTGCTACCAGGTCCCATAGACCCTGGTCTAGCACGAACATCTGTACTACTTCGAATGATACCGGTTAAGCTCTTATGGTGCCACTTCTCTTCTTCTCTTCTTCTTCTCTTAATTCTTAACTTAACTTCTCTATTGTCTGAATATTTGGTTGTGGCCTAAATTATGCTAGCTAAATCGTTGGATCTCTATACCGTTGGAGGAGCCCCCCCGACATGTACTTTAATGAAATTATCTTCTTTTTTAAATAGTATCTTCGGATAGAACGAAACAGAGATGGACATTTTGGTTTAGAAATGTCATCTCAATGCTTTGATATTTTGTGTTTTGTGCAATGAATTAACCAATAAATTTAAGTAAGCACGGAAAAAGTTGAAAATGAAAAAAAAAAACAATTGAATACATCACAAATTACATTATCTAATTAATGAAAAATTTGTTATAGATAGATAGATATTGACTACCCAATAACTTCACAGGATATTTCTATAGCAGCAAACCAAGATGAATCCTAGGCTTTACTGTCTGGAGCTTTCATCGACGTAAATCTGGGATCCTTGGGGTTGAAGCATTCGTCTAAATGGCGAACAATATCTTAAATTAGGTACGGGTTGTTATACAAAAGTCTTAGTCCATGTCAGCTGATCTTAGCAGCGGTCAATAAAAAATTTTAGGTAAAACTTGATCAGGACTTTTAGGATCTTATCAAATCATTGTCTCAGAACATCAGAACATGCCTAAAAAATGAGAAAATTTATTTTCAAGACAATATCCTAAAGAAGACCGACTATATCCTTTCCGTAAGCCCACTCAGGCTGACAGTATTGTTTGACTTGTAGCTGCATTTTCATCCAACCAAAATTTACCTAGTTTGTTACCGACACTTATAAATACATTTATCTAAATCACAGGTATTTCGATATCATTAATAAAAAAATACAGAATTAGGATGAAATTCTATGATTGCGGTGTATTAAGTTGCACTAATATCTCTATAATGTTGGTACCTTAAACACAGGTCTGTTTAACGTAGGACCATCATGCTACCAGCGTATGACTCACCAGCGTAGTCTATTTGACCCAATATCTAATTATTAAGGGCGGCATCCATTTGATTATGCGTTGAACAGTAAATTCTCTTCTTATCGATATAAACATCATTAGAATGGATCATTCTATACAAACTCCATAAGGCCATGCTTTGCAAATTATAAGGTTTTTACCAAGACAAAGTTGGGAGATTTATGCCCAAGCCAAAAGCTATTTGAAGAAGGCTGTTCAACTACTCAGAAAAATATTTTTTATCACTATTTTTTCCAGCAGTATAGAGCCCTGGTTGCTCGAGAACCATTCTCATTTTGCTAAGAGTTATGGCTATAATCGTTGAAGATCATTTAATTCTGGGAACGTCATATTTCAAACGCTTGCCAACCACCACGTACCTAAACTCATTCCGACATTGTGTGTCTCTGCGATATTAATACGACTGAAGCCACTACATCAATCATTCTTTTCAGTTTGACGCTAGTGCCCGTCTCCTGGATCGTTGCCGCTGGATGTTGTGCCCCCGATCATAACTCGCATTCTTCTTCGAACAGTGTTTATGTGCCTTTTGAACCACTCGAACGGGATCTTATGCTGTGTGTCTGTGTGTCTGTGTGTTCGTTTTTAAATTGGCGTCCAAATCGGCAGACCAGTTACCGAAGAAAGTTCTTCAAGTTTTTTGTGTGCTGCGCCCTAACAAACGGCATCTTGATTCATTTTTCTCGATCTTCTTTTTGCACCATGATGATGATGATGATCAACACCCTCCACACGCTGCGTCTCTTCCGAACCCTTACCGTACGCAGGTTAGCTGGTTGGTCCATCCTGATGAATGTAGCATTTAACCTTCGCCGTGATCGATCACAAACTTAAAAAAAACGCTGCCAAGAAAGGGTGGGTTCGAAATAGGGGGATAGCCGAGATAGCCGAGCCGTGCATTGAAACATGAAGAAACACACTTGAGCCGACCGACCACCGTTTCCAATCACAGGTCATTCTCGCCGGTCCGCCTACCTCCTCTGCTGTCACCTGCATCTCTCACCCAACGCAATACCCCGGGTAAAGCAGCAGACCAAATGTTGATCTGGTGCCTTCCTGTCTGCGCCGTTCGAAACGGTCCGGGTCGACGAAGAAGCAGGCGAGCATAAGATGGCGATTAAAGCGAAGGCGAAGCAAAAGCGGGGTGTCTGTGTGTGTGTGTATGTGCACCACCAGACCGGACAGACTTGTTGGCGGCAGCATAGCGTCGGGTCGGCTTTCCATCCACCGAGTCCGGTGTGCGGGAGAGGTGGCAAGTGGATGAAAAGTGGTGGGATGCTTGGTCTGCAGGAAACTGAGGATCGTTCGTCGCTTGCCCGGGGACCGCACACACAACTTCCAGCAGAAGAGCACCAAGAAGAGTGGAGAGAGAGAGAGAGGGTAAGAGCACAAGACAGAAAGGGTCCGTTAGGATGGTTTGAGGTTATAAAGCGGACCTGGACGGAAGGGCACAAGAAACCGGCCGGGTGAAATGTTACACATTTAGGAATGGTTCTCGGACGCACGAAACGCTGTAATTGATTGCCCTGTCCGCAGTTGGGCACAACAGAACATCTTCCTTTCCCTTTTACGGGCAGCGTTTTATGTCGCGGGCGTTGTGGCATCGCAACATACGCCTAGCCTGGCCGATCTTGTGTTGATTTTGCCTTCCCAAAAAATCGCCAAACGCCGTTTTCACGTTCCACTAACGGACGCCATCTTGGGGTGTCCCGTTTCTTCGACGGGGAAAGGCGCGGCTGGTTGCATCATGCCATCATGCGTCCCGGAAAACAGGATGACGCGTCAAATGACACGCGAGAATGGGAGCCGTCGGGGCGGTTCAAGATCAGGATCTCGTTACTTATTGACAGCAGCTTTCCGTTTCGAAAAGCGATTGCCGATCGCTGTGCTGCATCCGGTTCTGTGGCCGTTTGTGGAAGGATAATGGTGGATGCGCCACATAAGCCACAGTTTTCGCTGTCTAACGAGCGAGACCTTAAGCGAGATGCACGTTTTGGGCAAGCATTTGGAAAGTGTCAATTTCCAGCAGGCAGCACAGTTTGATGGTGACTTTTCTTCCCTGGTTTTGGACCGGTGCTTGGCAATTTCTCGTAACTTAAGTTAGTGACAAAGTCGTAAAGTGGAATGACATGGTTTATGTTGATGTATGGGGTAAGCTCAACTTGTTCTGATGTTTAACTAATAAAATATGCGTTCTAGAAGATGCTTGCGATAAGTCCACAGGCTATGAACTGATGAACTGATGCAAATGAGTTCAAGCTGAATAAATCTAATAGACCTGCCGATTATTGACGGGACCTAACGAACCAAACAGAGTACTAGGTGCTGCTATAAAAATGCGAAAATTATAAACACAAGCATGCAATATATCATTTAGCTACAGTTCATCAGAAGTACTGTGGTATGGAAGAAGCAGTCTTTAGCCCGTTCTTTCAACAATCATGGAAATGCTTAGCTATGAATAGTTATGATAGAAATCTTTTACGCAACTTCTTAAGTCAGAGTACAATGTTACTTGATTAGAACTTGTTTAAAGGAACTGCTAAAAACTTGTTAAAATAAATTTACTTCTTGGTTGTATAAGGAACAAATGACAATCCTGTTCTCGGATATAAAGCTGTTTAGTAGCAATCTAGTCTCAGTTTTACTGATCAGATCGCTTCTCTGCTAGCAAAATCCCTCTTAAGAACCTCCTTAACAACTGCTTAAAAGTAGGATTTTGACAGCTCCTGTATGACATCATTCATTTGAGCAGTTCTTGTTTGGTTCATTTTGCAGGACAAACTTAAGCACGTTCCCGAGAAGTTGTCGCTCGAGTTTCAAAGTATTCGGTTGGTGTCAGATTATTTGAGTTGGTAGCGAAAAATGTAAAAATGAAGTTATGAGATGATGAATCAAAAAATCTATTCTAAGTCGCTTTTTGTGATCCTAATTAAAATATGCTGAACACGTATTAATAAAATGCGTTGTAAAATAATACTACTCGTCAATTTTCAAATTCAAAACTTTTTATGATAGTTTAGAACGTTTCCTTTCTCCTATGGTCTACTTATGCATGGGCCAGCTATGAAGATGAACAGATGAACTTGATTTTTACAGGTTTACAATATTTAATAATAATTTTAAAGCAATGATTTGGGGGTGGCCCGGTGGTAGATGCGACAGCGGCGCCGGTCTTCACACGGCAGGACCGGGGTTCAAGTCTCATCTGGTTTCTTTCATTCTGGTTGGTTTTCAAGTCTCATCATCCGTTTCCCCATAGTGAGGACTGACTATCCATCTATGCGGTAACAATAAGTCTAGTAAGCTAAAAATGGCAGGTATGACCTTAAGCGGTCGTTAGGCCAAGAAAGAAGAAGAAGAAGAAGAAGATTTGGTCTATTTTAAACAAAAACAAAAGTGCCATAAAAAGTTAAGAAGTTGATATAGGTTTTACTAAATTTTATAATGGTTATACCTACTAGAAGTCTCGAAAGTTTTAATTTAAAAATCACATATCAAGGTGGTCTTATTTTATTGTCCATCATTGTATCTCCATGTTTTGAAGGATAAGGTACATTACCAGGACTCTGAAGGAAATTATTTATAGGATTTTTTTTTAATTTTGATATTTTATCTTTGCAGTAATTGTACCACATGATTTTAGCCTTTACATTTAAATAAAGCTGTTCTACTTTGTCAAAATGAATGTTTATTTTGATACATCAACATCGCCAAGAGATTATCAAGAGTGATCATCGATGCGAATTAGCCATAGATGGTACCAAACTCATTCTGCAATTGTTATCATAATTTCCAAATGGCTGTTGGTGTGTCGGTTGAATGTTTCTACCGCCGGAAATGGCCGTTTATCGCTTACGGTAACTTTCCCAAACGGAAGAACTACACACGAAGAACCATAAAATAGCAAAAGCAACAAGTGTTAGAAACCGTTTGTTTGATCACAGGGGCAATTTGTGCGATAAAAGAGCCCATTTGCTCTCGCCCCAAAACGGATATTGGATGGTGTGGTTCCGGTGCTCGGAGTTAGAAAAGCAAAAAACGCTTACAAATCAACACGCGTCGAAGTTCCCCACGCCTCAAGTGCGAATTCCTATGTACGCCCGAGAGTTCGACAAAACGATAGCAAAATTATCTCACGCCCGATAACGACAGGAATGTGTCCGGGTTTGAACCTCCGACCCAATCTCACCCCTAACCCCTCCTGCGATCGCCCGCAATGGGAAGAAATAAAAAAGACCTTCACCTTCGTGGGACGGATGCGTCGCCCTAAAGTCTGTCGAGTCTTTGGTTGCGATGTTGCAATGCACCGTCCGACTTGGGCGAAAATCGGAGAGTTTCCACGCGTTTGCGGACCATTTCGCAAGAGGGCGAAATTGCCTAGCGGAAAGATCGATCGCAGGGTAGGCTGTGACAGTTTTCACCGACATCGGACCGGAAGTTAGCTTCTACCTGTTGGTCCACCCAACCGTCCAGGCGAACCTGTGTCTAAAAGTCCGGTGGAATGTGCCCATTGCTGATTGATGAACGATGCGCACGGTCTGAAGTGATGGATATACTGACCGAGAAATATGCTAATGAAGGGGTTTTTTTGCCAAAGGCTCGGCAGACCACGGTCGAGTGCTTGCCGTGTGGGAAAAGTTGTAACGAAAAAGCACAACTCACGGGGCATTGATTGATCGGGTATAAGGAAAGTGGTTCGGCATCGGGGAATCGCTTCGTGGAATGTTTGCACTAGGCACCCCTGCGCGGCGGTTCCTTATGTCAACAGGTTTCACACATCGATCGGGTTGCAGGAGGCTTCTTTTCCTCTGGGAGGGAGCTTCTGGTGGTTCAACTTATCGGAAGACAATTTGTCATCGAGTTGGTAAACAAATCAGGCGAGTCATTTGCGTTTGATTGAGAGATCGGTGGCAGATCGGGTTTTGACGGTGATAACTGACGCACTGACTGTCGATTAGACGACACGGGCACGCTTGCGCAGGTTTCGCTTCCGATTGTGCTCTACCTTTATTTGTGCGCATTCTTCGGTTCGAACAGGTAGCCAAGTGTGTGAATGTGTTACACGGTGCTTTACAACAACTTTTTCAAACAAATGTGACTTAGTTGTTGTTTAGAATGAATTAGAGTTTAGAATATAAGTAAAAAAATGAGGAAGTTAAACAAGTTTAGTGTTTGACATATTTTATTAAATTTTGCACTTCCACATTTATTTTGGAGACCATATTTTATAACATGGATATGGATATATCTTTGCAGTAGTTTGCAGCCGTTGCAGTAGTCGTACTAGATAAGAGATTGTGTAGGTGTTTGTAAAGTTAGTTGTCAATAAGCCGTAACAAAGATATGTCTTTTAATAATTATATGTTTATCAAAGATATTAAAACCCAGCTTAAATTAACTCTAAGTAGGATCATAAAGTCGTTTTTTTATTTCGTAACTACGGAACTAACTAATATGCTATTTTGGGGGAGTAGTCCCGGGTGGGCACGGTAGTGTAGGCTGCCAGATGAGGTCCTTCTCTCCTTGGAGCTTGGCGGGAATTTGAGGCTGATCCTTGTCATTTTTCTGGTTGATCTCCACATCGCTTGATACGGTAAGCTATTTGCAATTTGATGTTGGAATCGGCGACTCCGTCGCTGGCGGAACTCCCGTATCCGAAAACAACGGTAACTGTAAGTCACCATAGTATCGAACACAAGCACTCCGATAACGAAAAGACCGCCAGCTACAACCTCAGAGACTTCAGCTACATAGCTCTGCTATCACTTTAGGCCAGAAAGGCAACCAGCGCACATGGAAGTTACCGTACATATATTATAATACAAACATGGACGAAACCGAAAACGACATAACAAACATGACAAAATTTAACTACACTAGACTAAACAGACGAAAGAGATCTACAATCCTACGGGAGGGGAAATGGGAAGCGATCAAAGGGTGATTTCCATCTCTTTGGCGAATTTGAACAGAATCCGTGCGTATTCGTAGTCCTTCTGACCCAAGATGTCGCGTATCGGCACTCCAGGGGATCTTCCTGATGCCTGAACGTCTGATAATAGTCCGAGTCTTGACGCATCGAACCAGTGGATGTGATCAAAGTCTTGGAATCCGTTGTTACAGCTACAAATCTTAGAGTTGGCCCTGCCTATAAGTTGAATCATTTGTTACATGCAAATTGGTATATTCGATCGACCTCTTTTTTTCTTTCTTTTCTCCTTTGGCACTATTCCTAAAGCCGGCTATTACAGGCTTCCTTGACATCATTATACCTGTAGATGTACAGTCAGTACATTGAGTACGTTGACTTCACACGCTTTTACTATCGGATTGCCGCAGACTAAAGACACTATTTGTGAAGTTTTAGCGAATACTAGGTAAAGTCTTCCATTCTTTCCAATTATTCGACATTATAAACTAGCTTGAGATGAAAGAATCTATAAAATTTCAACAAACATTTCTGTATTGTTGGATATTTTCCGTATAAAAAAAAATAAAAAAAACTAAGTTAGAATAATATTATAAATTATGAATAGATTTATATCATATAAATTTATAATAAAACATCCTACAAAAGAGACAGAATAAGAGCATAGTCAGATCGTAATAGAAATAACGACTACAGTCGTTATTTTACGACAGATAAAGTGAAGGACAGTAAAATAAGACCACCTAAATTTGTGCCTAATCTGAGTGTAAATGTGAGGTTATGGAGAAAAATGAATGGGATATGGGTTTGTTAACTTTAATTGATGTTCTCCTGAACTCGCGATTATCACGGCGTTAATCAAGAATGCTATTACCCCAAATCCAAATACAGCGTTTCTTGATAGATCTGCGGCATACGTCAGTTGAAGTTTCATCATCGTCAAGCAAACTTCGACATGCGGCAATTGAACTGCAAATGTCATATACATTCTAAGACATGCGGGAACTTGAACTTCAAGCAGTGTCAATTGAACTGGACCACTCTAGGAACGGATGGTTCCTATCCCGGAACTAAATGTTCTTTTCACAGGCGATGTATTTTCTGGTTGAAAAGTTGAAATTTACCTAAAAACGAATTAAACGGTTCTGCTAATTTACCCCTAGTTCAATTTTGAGGCAAATTTCATCTTTTCAACCCGACAATACACCGCCTGCGAAAGGAACGTTTGTTTCCGGGATGGCAGCCATCCGTTCCATGAGTAGTCTAGTTCAATTGACGCTGCTTGAAGTTCAAGTTCCCACATGTCTTAGAATGTATATGACATTTGCAGTTCAATTGCCGCATGTCGAAGTTTGCTTGACGATGATGAAACTTCAACTGACGTATGCCGCAGATCTATCAAGAAACGCTGTAAGTTCATTTATCTAACTAAATACATGTTGAGCATCTCGTTCGTTGAAGTGTGTCCCGCGATGTCATTAAAGCTAATTTTGTAGAAGAATTCCAGAATGCATCCAAAGCTAAATGTTTAACAAGTGTTCGTACGAGTTTAATCCTGTACTCTGTTTTTTAAGTAAATTAATAATGTAGTATCTAAAGCATGATTACACTTTGTTACCTGAAGTTTGGTATTATTTATTTCAGCAATTGATTTCAATTGATGTTTTAGTTTACTATTTTGTAATCTGTTTACTATCTTAACAAGATTGTTGTTTTATAGATAGTTTAGTAGCAGTGTTTAAAGATCATGGACTTTAAGTTTGCAAGTGTTCAAAACGTCGCTTAGAAACACAAAAAGCATCTTCAAACACACAATTTTATGGCAGGAGGGCCAAAGTGAGGTGCAAAAGTCGATACAGATAATAAAAGTTAACGATTATTGTATTTTCAAATAAAAAATGGAATCGTCTCTGCCAAACAAAATGCATTCCTAACATCAGTGCCCTGTTGAACGATCCTATTCCTGCGTGATGTTCCAACATTTCAAGTTTCGCTTGTGTTACGCCTCCATTAACCACTCTTGTCATATCGGTTTGAAGTGTCCCGCTTTGTGAAATGCTATCGAAAACTGTGGCCCACAACAATTATACTGAAGGAAACGGCCGATTTCTCCCGCGTCATTTCCCGGGCTGTCGAAATGGCAAACTCATCAATTTCTTGGCAACCGAAAAACGCAGCATCGTCGTCTTGACGGGCCGCGCTTGTGCATACAGATGGACGAGTTATGTTCTCCGCCGTGATGAACGGAAGAAGGAGAGAGAGAGAGAGAGAGAAAAGCCAGGGAAAGAAATAAAATAAAACGAAAAGATAAAAGGAAACATATCGCTTAAAAAGGATGGTCGGTTTGAAAATAACTGTATCATGGCGGGGATCGCTATAATGAGTTGACAAAAAAAAGAACAGAAAACAAAACCACATAACAACAACAGCAAGAAAGACACAACACAAACTGCTCCCCAGTGAAACGTCGCAACTTAAGCCACAGACCGTTCGAGTTGGTTGTCGAATGCGTTTGTTTGCTTTTTCAACTGCGGCAGAGAAAAAAAAACCGCCTCACATTGTCAGTGGTTGTGCGTTTTTGTGTTGTTTGTGTTTTGTTTTGCATTCATTTTCCCTCGCGTTTTTTTCTGCTCGTACTACTACTGCAACCACTTTGACGACACAACATCAAAGCAAATCACCGCGTCGGTGGAAAAAAGCGCAAAGTTTCCTTGGCTTTGTCGGGAAACGTTTCTGTCGTCCTGCCTGTGTGTGTGTGTGTGTGAGGCTTGCTGAACGATGCAATTCGATCGGATCGATTTAAATCGTTGCATGGCGGGAACGAGGATGTTATAGCCTTGAAATCAAAGTAAGAGTTGAGGATTTATGAGAATATTCAAAAGCATTTGGTGAAGTTGTTAAGGATATAGAAACACATTTATAAAAAAAAACGACCTGACGTTACTTTCAACAGGACTTCATATAAAAACAGAAATTTATTTAAATAGTTGAATAGGGTTTGAAGATAATAAATACATACATAATTTAAAGCAAACATAAACTGAAAAGCAGATAATGAAACAAATAGTAAAACATAGTAATATAGTAAAGAAAGATAACGACTGAAAGAAAACAAAACTAAAATGAAGTAAGCTTAGACTTACTAGATAAAAACAATGAAATAATGAAATAATAAACAAGGGAAAAAACAAGAATACAATACAATCCAAAACAAAAGTAAGGAAAATAACAGAAAACAGAATAAACAAAACAGAACAGAAATAACATAAAATCTTAATGAGTTAAAACCAAGAAACAACAACAATTAAATAACAAAAAAAAGTTACAATTAAACAAGTTATAAAAAAAGAAAACTGAAAGAAGATAAATGAAAAATCATTAGATCATAAGATAAAATAAAAGCTAAATAAATTGCAGCGATACTATTGTTCTTCATTGCAAAGTTGGTAAGAAACGGTGAAAATTTTGAAATTAAAGTAACATTGAAGAATTTATAAGAATGTTAAAAAAATTAATGGCAAAGCTTTTAAGGATAATGAAATTAATATATGAAAACAACAAATTGGAATAATAAAATAAATAAAATAAAAAATATGAAAACAACAAGAAAACAGCCAACTTCATTTGTAACATATTTTTCTTTAAACACATAAAAGTCCTTTGTAAAATTATAAACAAAAAGAGAAAACAGCTGTAACCGTTTAAGAAGGTAAACCAAAAAATGTTTCTTCTAATAGTATGCTGTAAGATAAAGATAAAAAAATATGATGAAGATCAAAGTTGATTGCAAACAGTTTCAGGTATACACATTTAAATAAAAAGTAGAGCAAACGCTAAATGAAGAAAAGTTTTTAAGAGAAAAAGAAATGAAAAATAACGACACTTTAATTAGAAAAGTAAAAGTTAAGGAAAACATTAAAAATAAATACAAATAAAATGATAATTAACAAATTCGATACTATTTTTGTTTATAGTAAGTAAGATGCAAATAGCACCAAAAGTCAAGGATTGATAGGAAAATGGAAAACCAGTTGTTAGATTTTAGGACATAGAATATATGTAAAACAAAAAACAACCTTACAAAAACAAGAAAAAACAGTAAAGTTAATTTTTCTTGTTATTACACTAATAAAAATCTTCAAGTTTAAAGTTAAATTAAACAGCAAATAAACAAAATCAAAGGAAAAAATGCGGGGAAACAAATCATGAAACAAAAGTAAGATAAATGAAGCAGAAAATATAAATAAAAACCAAAATCAAACACCAAACACAATGGACACCTTTTTTAACGGTTCCGCCAATTTCTTTGCCCGAATGTGTCCAGCCACATTATCTCTTGCGCTTGCGAAAAGAAAAAGGCTCCAGTGCAAGTGTTGAAGAATCGCTGTACATATTCTCGCCCCATTCTCGATGGAGCCCCCGTAACCAACCGTAGTGTAAAATGTAAAGAGAAATGCGCAGCACACAACCTGGCACAACCTCGTAATGCCTCAAAACGTTGGCTTATCGGGGCTTGTTAGTTTTGTGGCACGGTTAAATCGCACCACGACGACTACGAGACCGACAGAAAGCTGCCCCATCTAGATAAGCCCGGACTGGAATGAGTCAAAAAGTGAGCTGAAATGTGTTCTCCGGCTGTTATTTTTTTGCGGAGAGTGTAAATGAATGCAGAAACGAAAGAAACCTCTTTTCGACGACGACACTGTCGATTGTTGATGAATTTGTGCCGATTTGTTCCGGCGTTGTGGGACACCCAATGTTCGTGTGTTAGCTCGATAAATGTGATATGGATGTTATTTTGCGGAGGAATAGTTTCTATCATTGGTGAATGCTGAATTGCTGAAATGAGTCGAATAAATTAACCATCCATTCTAAAGCCTGGGGACTGGAGCCCCCGTAACCAACCGCGTAGTGTAAAATAAAGAGAAATGCGCAGCACACAACCTGGCACAATGCCTCATAATGCCACAAAACGTTGGCTTATCGGGGCTTGTTAGTTTTGCGGCACGGTTAAATCGCACCACGACGACTACGAGACCGACAGAAAGCTGCCCCATCTAGATAAGCCCGGACTGGAATGAGTCAAAAAGTGAGCTGAAATGTGTTCTCCGGCTGTTATTTTTTTGCGGAGAGTGTAAATGAATGCAGAAACGAAAGAAACCTCTTTTCGACGACGACACTGTCGATTGTTGATGAATTTGTGCCGATTTGTTCCGGCGTTGTGGGACACCCAATGTTCGTGTGTTAGCTCGATAAATGTGATATGGATGTTATTTTGCGGAGGAATAGTTTCTATCATTGGTGAATGCTGAATTGCTGAAATGAGTCGAATAAATTAACCATCCATTCTAAAGACTGGGGACCCTACGTCTCCAGAAAACCGCCGAACTAAATCCCCGTCGAAGAACAAACGTGAGCGAACGAACGAATGGGCGTAAGTAAGACAAAAAAAAGGGCCCCGCGTTCTACGAATACAGCCGCAGAAGCGGCTTACGAGCTGGCCATAAATAAGCGTACGGGCCACTTTGCGTCTGTTGACTGTGCGGGTCCCGACACTGCCAGACATTGTGCCGCCATCGTCGCGATCACGTTTTTCTGGCGCGACACACTCGCCACAGAACGTTTTAACGTGCAGGGGGGAATAGGGGGAGATGCAGGAACGGGGGAAGAAATGGCAACGGAAGCTGATGGGGTGGTTGGTTTGTCCGGGTCGTCGCACAGATCGGATCATGTTGCATCAGTTAGGTGGTTGCAAAACAGAGAGAGAGAGAGAGCACGCGAAAAACGGATCCAAACTCGCAATGCGCATTTTCAATTACCAATAAGGCATTTTTGTGAGTTTGTAATGTGAGCGCGAACTGCAGTAGAACCGCAAACACCGAATTTGATTACTGTTTTGTACACAATTTAAATAAACAACAGCAAAATGGTTGTATAAACAACAAAAAATACATTATTAAAACATCCAACCTTCGCAACGCTTCGAATGCGCCTGCGAGCGTTGGCTTTTGATTCGGTGCATCGAGGGGCAACGACGAAAAAAAAAAGGGCGGAAACCACTTGCCGGATGGAAGTCCCCATGGGCCGTGACGTGGTCGTGGTGGCTATTAAGGAAATGCCAAGGAAACACGCCACCGTATGCAACGGAAGCACACAGCACGGGCCACATACGTACGCTGCGAGACAGTCTCAGGCAGTTCGGAAGCGATCGAGAGGAAATGTCGTCGTCGTTAGTTGTGGACGAGAATTGCATCGCCTCATCTCGACCACCACTTGGCTGGTGGTGTGGATGGTCCTGCCTGCTCTACCCCACACATAGCCCCTCGAAGCGAACCGAACCGTACGCCCACTTTCCCGGCACGACGTGCGGTGATTCAGTAATTGAGCGCGTAGAAAACATGATCGCCTAGAATGGTTCGGTTGGATGTGGTCTAATGGTAAATTTAATTATTATTCTAGACACCCTAGATCGTTAGTGGCCGGTTTAAATGAGTGGTCTGGCGGGAATTTAATCTGGACTGGCGTAATGGGAAGCGAGTCCCGGGGAAGCAATCTGCGCGAGTCCCAACTGTACGTTGAATTATGATTTGCATTATGATCGTTTTGTGGGCAAGTGATGGTGGTAGACGATGAGCATAGATTTGTTTATTCTTTAATATTTGTTGTGTGTTATTTAAGAAATCGATTTTGTGGTGGTTATAAGTAGAATAGAACTCATGTTATCTTTGTTTTATGAGAAGTAAACTAATAATTGAAGTATTCAGTGCAAAATTCGATTAACAACAAACGTTACGGAACCTGACTTCCAACGATTAGGGTCTAGATAATCTAGGTTAAACAAATCTTGATTTGTTAGTAATTGAACACTACGACGCACTGTTCAAAGAACTTTAAAATGAATCATATTTGTTACAGTTTACAGACGAATGAGTAAATGCAAACACTCAGAGATACGGGTACGACTCACAGAGTCGTCTGCACTTCTAATTGTGTTAAAGCGAAAAAGTGAAGTTAGAACCTCACTGACACCTCTGAATATGACGCATTATATCATGAGAGTGTGTAATTGTTTATCCAAAAGAAGTTGATATCAAGTTATATATTGGTATATATTGGTAAAGGCTTTAGAAAAACTGAGATAATATTGCATCAATCGGAATACGGTTTTTCATAATTTTTTGGTAAATTTGATAAAAACAATGTCCACTTTTCCGAGACAATGAAACCAATAATTAAAATGCAATTTTTAAACACATTTTTAAACTGTTTTTGGTGCGCTAGAACCGCTCCGAGGTCTTTTCCTGCTCCAATAAACTTCGATACTGCTCACGGTATAAAAGGAGTTTACAGGCTAGGTCGTCTGGTGCCATTCTCATAACATGATCAGCCCACCGGAACCTGGCGAATCTAAACCATTGTGGCGTCTCCCATATTGTCTTCTGCAGAATCTTTGGAGGAACTTGTCGTAGTTGTGTTTAGCGTCTGGATACACTCGGGTTACCTGTTCTGCCCTCACATCTCCTGTTTGGCCATGCTCTAACATCCACGAGTCTCTGCACGACGTGACGAAATAGGAGTTAAGTAGGAAAGCCTGTAAGTGTGAAGCAGAGATTTTTTAGTTAAAGGCTAACATAATTATTACAAAAGATGTCTTTTAAAATCACATTTTTTTACTTTGATCTGTATGTTTTTTAAATTCTATATCAATAATTAGACAACCTTCCAATCAACAAAACATTTCGACCAAAAGTTAAGATGTTAAGTATCAAAAACAATAATTTGGTTGTAGAAATTACACCGGTCGTGAAGAGGAGGAAACTTGTGATATTTTGGGAACGCCTGGAATTACTTGTGTAGCGGCTGATGTGTGCTTTTACAATGTTTATTCAAACGTCTTATTACATTAATTAATCCTATAGTCCATGCGTCTTACTTTCGGCGTCCTGTTTATACTCTCTGCTTCTAGCGTTGTCAAGTGATTATGTGTTATTCATGCAAACTTCGAATTCAAACATACTTTCATGAAACGCTTAAATTATAATAATTCAAATCCCAGATAATTCAACTATAATTCTAACATTGGTTATTCAAAAACGGATATTATTGTGTTTTCCGTCGCTGTATAACTGAAAAACGGGGCTGGCCGGTGATGTATACGATCGCGGAGCTGGTCTTCACACGGAAGGACCGGGGATCGAACGCAGGACTGACAATCCAGCTACACCAAGTCATAGAAAGCTAGAAACAGCAAGCCAAAACCTTCTGAGATTGTAGAGCCAGAGAAGAAGAAGAAGATCACTGAGAAAAATTTATGCAAACATTTTCATGATATTTGTTGAAATTTTAAAATGACTTATTTTCCATTCACTAATTTAAATGAAATTATCATTGCAAATCATAAGGATACCTTAGCAAAAAAAAACAACAAACAAAATGCACAAGACACATTAAATAAGCACACCGAAACACGGATTTATGAAAAATTATAGCAAATTATGGCAATATAGCCTACAGTTGATAGTCAAGCAAGCATAGTCACATTCAAAATTTATTATAATTGTATGATTAAGGAAAATTACTCCACAGTTGCGTTAAGATAAACTAATAATAAAGAAATGTTTTGCTAAGCGGAACTATAAAACATTAGTTATTGTTAGGAATTATGAGTTAGCATGAACTTATTCTATTATTCTAGCATGATGAAACACGGATCGCTAATGTTCGGCAAAAAAATTAAGCAAACGCCGGGTACAAATCATTTTCAAAATCCAAACACTCTTCCAACATTCGAACGCCTCAAGTTCAAATGCCTGCCCACCTTTCGTGCAGTGTTATCGCGCACTTATCGGACCCCGTGGATCGGTGTGTCGTGGAAGAAGAAATATTTAAACACTTAAACGGCGCCATAAGTACACCGTTTCCTGTGACGATTGCTTACATCATCGGGAGCGTAGCGCACCGTGCCGAGCCAATAATTGGACTGTGCCGTTTGCTTGGAAAAACGCAACAGAGACACTAACAGGCGAAACATACCGTGACGGTTTTGGTTTTTCAGTTTCATTTTCCACCTAATTGGAGCAAGGTTTCACCAGCAAAAGGCGAAGTACCATTCTTCGTTGGCCCGCGCGTATTTGTTTTGTATGGTCGGGTTTTCGCTTTCTTTGAAATTTTCATGGGCCAACACACGGTACAGGGAATAGCACGTAATCCAATTACTACAAATTGCACGCGGCCGGCTGGTGGGCAAGGGAAAAACACTCCCGGTTGTGCTACCGCACTTGGGTAAACTCCTTTCCCCTTCGTTTGGCCGTTGGCACTCTGTGACGGTCGAGCACAAGCCGGTGGATCCAGTCGCCGGTCTGTCTCTTGGTGAACTTGTGGCGTTGGTGATACAATTGCTGTTAGTGTGACTGCAACTGTACTGTGAGTGGCTGCGCATGGGGGAACAATATGTACAGCTTGACCTGCTTCGGGAAATTATGAAAAAATGTCATATCGATTGGAAAGCAATTTGGGGAAAAGTACCGTGGGTTGGTGACTTTGCTTTAGCTTGTGTACGACGCAAGAATCGTGTCTCTGGGAACTCTCGGTTGGACGTACTTGTGTACATTTGTTCAGGAGTACAAGAACAATGTCGTAGAGGAGCGCTTGTTGGGAGATCAATACACACATCACTAACGATTATGACTGCTAAAAATCGATTAATCGCAGCCTAATAGTTGTTTAAAACATTTGCTTTTCAGTTAAAATTATGACACTAAAACTGATGTTGAAACATGTGTCAGAGCAGCCGACTGCTCAAACTACAACCTTAAAAATCTTCTCAAATAGTATTATTTTCAAAAAATGGCCCAGGGATTCCGGTGGCAGAGATGGCAGCGGTGCCGGACTTTACACGACAGGAAGAATCCCATCGAGTCTCATTCGTACTGTTCGATAATAGTGGGTTTTCAGGAAGCCAGCGTGATCTAGCAGGTCATTAGGCCAAGAAAAAGTAGAATGGCTGAGGCTGTACAGCGGGATTATATTCAAAAACTTAACACTTACATACCCATATGAGACAAGGAACCTGTCCAAAATTGAAGAAGATGCGTAGATGAACTTTTAAATGTGTGTTGAACGAATGATATTGGAATTCTTGATCCATTAACGAGATCTATGCACTGCAAGATCACTTGATAATGATTGAACAACGAGTCAGGATCTCCAGGATCTGGTCAGTAAGTCACATCAAGAACTGGGTAGTGATCGATACAGCTCAAATATTCGTTTTGAGTTCTCATCGACAATGACAAAAGATTTCCACGGACACAGCGGATAGTAAATTGAGATGGAGTGTTGTGCGTATAGTAAGTGATACATAGTATAGACAATTATAATCAAGGTGAGAGTGTCGAACATGCTGTCGGAATCGTTCGAATAGGGTACTGAGGCAAGGGGACGGACTCTCCTGTTTGCTGTTCAACATCGCTCTGGAAGGTGTCATGCGAAGCGCGGGCTTCGACATCCGGGGCACGATTTTCACCCGGTCTCTCCAATTCCTTGGCTTCGCGGATGACATCGATATCATCGGGTGAACATCTGCGGCGGTGTGCGAAGCGTACACCCGACTGAAACGCGAGGCCGATAGGATTGGATTGAGGATCAATGCGACGAAGACAAAGTACCTGCTTGCCGGTAGCTCTGACCGTGAGAGAGCACGACTCGGAAGCAGAGTATTAGTTGACGACGACGATCTCGAGGTAGTAGAGGAGTTTTGCTACCTTGGCACGATCGTAACTTCGGACAACAACGTAAGCAGCGAAATCCGAAGGCGCATTGTTCAGGGGAATCGTGCCTACTACGGACTCCACAAACTCCTGAGATCCAGAAGACTCCAACAATGCACGAAATGCGCTATATATCGCACACTGATACTGCCGGTAGTCCTCTACGGGCACGAGTCCTGGACTATGGTGGCAGAGGACGCCAATGCACTCGCCATTTTCGAACGGCGGGTGCTTCGGACTATCTTTGGCAGTGTGTGCGAGCAGGGCGTGTGGAGAAGGAGAATGAACCACGAGCTAGCTGAGCTTTTTGACGATGCAGACATCCTGACGGTTGCTAAAGCCGGAAGGATACGCTGGTTGGGTCACATCGCTGGATGCAGACATCCTGACGGTTGCTAAAGCCGGAAGGATACGCTGGATGAGGATGCCGGACTCATACCCTGCCAGGAAAGTGCTCGTCAGCGACCCATTCGGCACGAGGCGTAGAGGAGCACAGCGAGCTCGTATAGACAATATGTCTTGAACTCCTTCTGTCGTTTGAACTCAGTCTCTAGAATCTGTCAGCCTAAATATGAAGTACTAGGATTGAGACTAAATACTAAGAACTCGGGTAGGCGAAATATTTTTTTTTTCATTTTATGCTATAACTCTATAATCTCAAGAGGCCTTGGCTTGCTGGCTTCCTTGACTTGATTTACCGGCCATTGAAAAGCTTGTTTTGTGTATGGTGAGACGGACGGGATTTGTAGTCGATGTTAAGAACATACTTTATTTTAGAACATATATTACTTGTACTTTAATTTCTTACAGATTCCTGTCCTCACCAGGCGCCATGTTGCTCTTAATCTTGAAGGATACTTGGTGACAGTGTAAAGACGATTTAATTTTAGGGACTCTCAATATCTACAAACTAACCAACTAAAGAAGCTTGGCATCAGTAGTATAACATAATGTGATTGTGGCGCATCCATTTGTTCATTGAATTATAGTTCTAAAATTCATGAAAGCAATGAACTCTGCACAAGAGATTCTTGGTGTTAGCATATGACCAGATAGCGCATCTCACCTCGATTACTGGATATCCTAAATATGAAGATGTAGTTTTGCTTATGTTCTTCTTTCATTACAGTGTTTCTCACTTGATAATGCAAAGTTACCTATGATTTTTGCAAACGCTCCATACGAAATCGTATGTAGCGTTTACAAAAATCATAGGTAACTTTGCATTATCAAGTGAGAAACACTGTATGATCAATCGCTCAGTAAGTCAGTAATCATGCTTAATAAAGACAAACAGTTTAAACAAACGAGAGATACATTCAAAGCTACAACTAAGAAACTTTAACTCAAAAATTTATAATTATATGTGCTTCAGCGTAAAATAAATAGCCAGAGCTCAACCGAACCACCTGTAGCAACTAATCCTAAACATGAAAAATCATTAAAACAAAATTTCTAAATTGATTTGCATCTTCATAACAAGCAATTTTCATCACACCGCGGTCGAAAGTGTTTATTGTTTATTCAAATGCGCTTTTTTCATAATTTACGAGAATATTTCATATCTTATGACCTGCGGATCTATCAACTCCTTCACACACAGCCATTATGTGTGCCGCTTATCATGGAAACCACACAAATATCCCGCACGCATCCTTTGCATTTATGCATCTCAAACAAACGGATTTCAAAGCGGAGACTTACAGAAACCAAAAAAAAATCACTCAAACACCGTTTAGCGAAGCGTGAGAAACAATCGAATGGCTAAAAGTATACCGTTGTCGCTAATCGTGTAGCGATGTTAAAAAAACAAATGTCGATAAAATTATTTACGACACTGTGTCCAACACACCGCACAGCCCTGTTGTGCATCATCGAACGATTTAAAGCATGCTTCAACGCACGGATCAAATGTCGTGTCATAACACTTCATTTTATGTGTTTATTATTTGCTCAAATCGTTCAACGCCGGTCGGTTTTTTGGTCCCTCCCCCCCATAACAGCAAAACGTTCTTGCCAGCCGCTTCCGACACCTGACGTTTGATGGACTTTTCGGTTGTGGTTGAACACCTGCGCATATGCAAAATGGATGCAAATTGTTATTTGCGGACAAATGATTCCCACGAAACTGGAAGCTTATCAGCAAGCGAGTTGACAGTTCTCTGGTCTCTGGTCTGTTAACGGAACCTGCCTCGTGTGTGTTGTCCTCGTGCGATCAGTAATAGCGGCGTTCAGGCACTTTCACCATCACGGCGTGTATATGAGTTATAGGCAAGGAATTTAAATCCCTTATACCCGGCGAATATCCGTGTGCGCATTACGACGGTATAAACAACAATCAAAATGACCATTGTAAACTGCCATCGCTTCCCTGGCAAGGTGACGCAACCCTGAGGCGAACCCTAATGCGAACTCTTATCAGTTGACCACCGGGAAAAATTAGGTCCAATCGAACCAGCAAACAAAAATATAAGCAAAACAATCAACTTCACCAAGAAGCGTCCACTTTCACGCTAATGTATGCTAACGATCGTGCATAAATGATTGTTATGCCTTCCGAAAGCCAAATCCGCCCATCGGTCTCCCATTTCCAGCGAGTAAACCGTTTTGTTCGCGACCTTGCAAAATGCGATCGAGAAACGTCCTTTAAAAAAAGCGGACGCCATATTCATAATCGCCCGAAACTCCCCGGCCCCCGGCCAGTTGCCTGTGCGTAAAATCGCAACATGGACCCGCCGGGGGTAAAGACATATCATAAATCCCACACGCAAATGGGCTGAACAGGCGGCCCCGCTATATGCCGTATTTTATCGGGTTGATTTCAATCATTATGCTAATCGTTATGATCGGAGATAAACATCTTATTTTTATTACATTTCACCTTCAGCTGACATTGCGTTTGTTTGTGTGTTGTAAAAATGGCGGTGGTTGTGCGGTGTTGGGTTGGAAGATGAGCTTTTAGCATAAGAAAAGCTTTACTTTAATATGGACTCTTGAAGCAAATATATTTTTTGTAAATATTGTTATAAAGCGTAAAATAAAACATGAAAAAATCTGGAAAGGATTGCAAAAAACATACAAATTATCGAACACTTTACATGATAAGATTTAATATGTATATGTACTGATAACGTTTATCAGTTTTATCCTAATTCTTTAACATTAAACAACAAAGAATGTTATTTTAGCATTTGCTTTAGCCGTTTTAAAAAAAAACATGATTAAATTGCACAGTTTTGTGAAGTTCAAATTTTTTATGAACTTTCATAGAATATACATAATACACTCAAAAATAATTAAAAATCAGTAGCTGAACTTATAGAACTTATAGAAATGTTATGCAAAATAGTCATTTGTATGTCAGACCAAGCTATGTATTACTTTCACTTAAATAAATTAAGAGCTGTCATTATTTTATCAATTTTGTAATAGAATTTAAGGTCACATGAAGTAATTTTATGTTTTTATGTTATTATTTTTAGTTTTTGTTCATTGATGTAACCTGTTTAGAGTTATTTTCAGTATAATTTAGCATGAATAATGTGTTTGGTTGAGTTTACGGTCATTTTCGAATGTGTACCTTAATTTTTATCATTTTCTAATTGATCTTAACTGCTTTCTATTTCGAATAATTTTTTTTCATGCTTCAAGTAACCAATTCCAACGTAAATTCCTCAAAATAAGTGGTAAGATGTGTGCAGCTATTTAAATTTGTTCTCTCAAGTAACCATGCCATGAAAATTCGTTAAGTTAGGATGTAAATACATTAGGTTGTCAAATACTTCATATTATTAGTTCAAATTTAAAAAAAGAAGAAAAATCGTTGTGAAATTAGTAAAAAAAAAAATGAAAACCACAAAGTAAAAAAAAAAGAAAAGGAAAAAAAGAAAAGGAAAAGAAAAAGAAGTTGCAATTATAAAATAAATATATTATCCTCGCTCAGTATAAGGCATCTCGAGGAATGTGGAACTGTGAAAAAATAAATATATAAATTTAAAAAACTTCCTTCGGATAAATTAAATTAGGAACTAATAACAAGATAATGGAAACGGAAAAATAGAAAAAAATAATGAAAATAGCGCAAAAATACCAAATACAACGAAAAATGTGATTGAAAATAAAGAACGAAAATACGCAAAATTACATACTAACAAACTCAATAAGAGTGTAATGAAAACAACGGAAAGTAAAATAAAAATAAAAAATTTAAAAGAAATGCAAATTACATTGGGTTATAAGTTCAGCCTTCAATGATGGCTAACGCCGTAAATGATTTCTGGTCTGATCCGGTTCTAACACAACACGATCGATTTAAAGAAAAAAAAAAGCTCCAAACACACACACACGACCATTCGCGACTGTTTAGAAGTGTGAACCAGTATGCTAGAAGCATTTATTTTTGTCTGATGATGTAACTTTTTCATGAAGTTCGCCACTGCCTCTTCCACTTGAGAAGCTCACTAGAGTGAAGTTTGTTTTGCTAGAAGTATTGAATTTCATGCTACAGTATGTTTTGTTTTAAAGTCAATTGTTATGTTGTTTTTTTTATAAATGCACCAAAACAACAGGTAAATAATAAACAAAACTGTCTGGAGGGAAACTGTGTCTGGAAAAAAACAATAACCAAGACGGTGACAAAATGTTTTAAACTTAAACAGGAAAAAAAGTGGAACGAAATCGTGGCCACGTGCCATCCGTGTTTTTGTTATGACGAGTCTGGGCATGGTGGGTTGACAAAATTAACGCCACCCGTAAACAGCATTTCGGTGGATTTGGTATCACTTTCCGGAACAACTGTTGAATGTAGTAACAAACCTGGACATGAGTAAGCGTTTGAAGTGATCGGGAGAAGAGTTTCCACACGAAAAAATAGTTACTGAAAATCCCCGACTTGTGTACTGAACTCGTAACCAATTTGTTAGGTTAACTGCTTCAAGGAAACTACTCAAACACCATACATCATCACTTTGGTAACGTTTACAGTGCAAAGAGCAACATCAAAAATGACGGCAAACCATACAAAACACTTTCGGGCCGTGTGTCCTAATCTCTTCATCCATTGCGGCTCCTTGACGCGTCAAACGGACGCTCTAACCACAAGAACAAACAACAAATCTTTGCACATTTATGAAGTTATAACAAAACCGGCACGATTGCTCATCATTTCCACCGCCCACGTTCGTCAACACGGTCGGGTCTCGTCCGTCCGCGCTGTAAAGTTCGCTTGATTTGTATGTTGAACTTCGCGGCAGCAGGCTACTGTGTAACGAACCTTCGGTTTCGTCAGACACGGTGGAGCCGTCGTCCGGATTCGTTGCGCTAGGCAGGGAACCCGTACACTTGCGATCCGCGGGCTTCGCGTGGCCGATTTTATTGTTTTCAATTATGGCAATGGGTTGAGCTGGGGTGGAGTGGCCTGACTGGCCGGTGTGTGTTTGGAACATTCATGAGAGTCATTAGTGTCGTGTTCGACATGGATCTTAGTATTATTTATTGTAACCTTGAATTCAGGCTGCCACCAGGGATTTAGTTGCTTTTTATTGAAGCTCTCTTTTTCTTTGCATTTTGACGTGAAGAATTTGCACACCGACACTTTGAAGGAATTGTGAGAAAATTGCAAGGGAATTGTTGCTTGCTAGCGCAACGAATCCAGACGACGGCTCCACCGTGTCTGACGGTTATTGAGGTTTGTACGGAGTTACTTATATATTTATTACACGGAGAAAACAAGAAAACTCTTCTTGCCTTATAAACTCAATACTTATCAGCACATTTGAATACTGCGCTAACATGAAGTACATGAGGTGATAGTTTTGGAATTTGTGAGGTTAGGTCATAAATATCATCATGATATTTCGGAGATCCCGTGACACCTTCTGGGTTATCTACTAGGTAGTGTAATAGAATGTTACACCATGATCGTGGCCATGATCGCCGTTTTATAGGTATTCTTTTGTAATATTAAAATGAGAATTGCTTTACAATGCAATAGTTCCATTTACAATAATCATTCCTTCTGTACAGTCTATAAACTTTGTGACTTCTTGCCTTGGACTTGGTATTTTAGATTTCTTATAACTCTTAGACTTAGTATTTCATTCTGTAAGTTTCATCTTCATTGCTCTGAATTGGACCCAGTTTAGACTGCACAAATTTGGACTCTTCCGGATTTCCGGATGCCGTTACTATAACGACTATAATATTTCCTACATAATAAATAGAAACGATGTACTATCTTCTGTATCTTTAAGTTCAATTCCTTGTCCTGTTTGAATGCATAGGAGTTTTGTACGTGACTTTTTGATGTCCTATTTGACCTGCAGCGCAATTGCACAAACTCTTTATAACATTACTCAATAAACGATAGACAACCTTTCCGTTAGACAACATGTGTTAATTTTGCTAATTTAATTTTGTTTTTTTGTATAAAATTGTTAACTATCCAAGAAACTTTGCAATATCAACTTCCTTTGATCCTTTCCACATTCTTTATTTGTGTAACTTACTTTCCTAACGAAGAGGAGCATGTAGACTTGTCTTGTCTAACAATTCATTCAAGGTCCTTGGGTGTTGTGTAGGTTACAAATAAGTATGGTTCATATCTTAGTTAAATCGTGCAGTACAATACCAGGGACAACCTACAACAAAGTCATTAAATCTGTAGCCATATTGGATGCTTTAGTAAAGTTAAAATATTGTTCTAGGGTTATTTAGGCCTTTAAATAGGTCCTATTACTTTATGTGTATAAATGATTTCCGTTCTGTAATTAGAGGTTCAGCTGAGGTTAGGGGAAAATCACGGATTTGAACTCTTAAATTTTGTTTGTGAGAGAAAATCATAGTGTATGTTAGGATGTCGTAAACGAGTAAATCAACAATAGTTGGAGATTGAGTCTTGTTAATTCAACAGTTCTTCTGATGACGATGAAGATGGCTTTCCTGTAATTTTTTTCTGGAGAGATAAAAAACTTCTTGTTGCTCGTGGTATCCAAAACGTCGAGTAGTAAACAAGTGCTTCTCTCCTAACTTGTTCTATTACAAGTTGATAGAGCTTCGACGACCATAGCATAAAAAGATACAATATTTTGTGATTTGTATTCGATGATATTAAGATTCCATTATTATCGAAGATTACATAAAACTTTCAACTACATCAAACAGCACTATGAACCTGAAGTCACCAACCTAAATTAACTTTCAGACGCTGCGTGATAAATAAAGCCTAACGTGTTTAAGCATAATTTGGAAACGATTGTAAAATGAAATCTACACCTCATGTTTACAGGTTTGTTTGCACAAATGCACAAATGGTTTGTTTGATCAACTGGCATTTTTTCACCCTTACACTAACACCCCGGGGTTTGTTACAGCTTTTCCACGGCTAATTAGGTCATAAATATTTGCATCCACTAATATGATGGCCCAGCACGCTTAGCTCCTGTCGCTTGTTGATTTGTTGACTCAATATCTCTACTTTAACACCCCGTACCCTGGCCGAGTGTGTGATCAAAGCAAATGTTGACGTGATTTCGTGTGATCCAGATCTGATCCTCCATTAGGGGTGCGTATTGGGAAAAAGCATCGAAAGAAATCGATCATCGATCTCCAACGAAGCGATTGCGGTCGATCAGCCAATCAATGTCCGCTCGAGAGACGCTCGACGAACACCCACAACGCAAACGTAACATCGGTAGCAGTCCCAGTGGCCAATGGGTACACGGCCACTGGGTATGTGAGGGTCCAGTGCGATCGTGCTTACATTGTGTGGTTTCCTGATTGCAGCAGCTACCCGTCTTCAAACAACCGAGCAGCTTATTCCCAAACGCGTGGAGAGCAAACAGCAACCGTTCGTGGGCACTCATCTGCCAACGATCGGCGAGCCTTGTTTTTAACCATTCATTCTCGGGCATTTATTTTCGAGAGAAAAAAAGTATATTGTTTGCGTTACGCAGTCGATCGCAATCCAAATAAATATCAAAACCTACCAGCCTGCCACCGGCCATCGTTGGGCGATCGTGTGCCGAAGAAACAGCGCACAGACCACACACGATGAGGTTTGGTTGGGCGAAGCTTGTTGGGTAGGTGTGGTGCGGAGATGGGAAGGAGACGTTGAACGCTGGTAGGCAAACCAGTGTCGCCGGTAGGTCTCGTACCGCCCGTAGGAAAACACACGAAAGATCCAAAAGATCAATTAACGCAGACCAGTTCCCGGGTACGCTGGTGGGTGTCGTCGAGGGTACTCCTGGATTTCTCACCAATAGCTTACCGAGGAGTGTAAACCAAGGTGACGAAGAATCTGAACCGGAGTTTGAAGTCGCGCTGGAAGATCACGATCGATTTTTACTTCAAAATTGAATTACCATAGTTAGGTTGGGACCAGCCCAGCTTTTGTAGATTTCTGCAAACGTACATGACACTCTACGTGGGCCTTAGAGATGATAGTTGCGAGGGCTCTTGGTCGTACCAAAACCGGTCACTGATGTTGTTGTAATAGGAGAGAGATTAAAGCCAGCCCGAGGATTAGATATTCTGGGCCGGTTTAGTCCGATCGCGGAAACTGATCGTCCGCAAGGAAACGGGTTGTTTCTGGGCAATTGTGAGGTAGGTAGCTATTAGAAATCTATTAGAATTGACTGCTCGAACAGGCGTGGGACTCGGTGCTCACAACTGCAGAGGCTGCTGATTGAGATCTGAAGCTATTGAGAGTGTCACTGAGCCTGAGTTAGAATTTAGTGCCAGTTGCGTACGACACACCATTGCGTTCGGGAGATAACGCGCACCTTCGTAGGGTCGTTGGCAAAACGGTCGACATGCGATCGTACAATTGCATGCTTTCTGGTAATTGTTTGCCCCAACCGTAATGGTTCCGGGCCGAGAGAAAACGCCTATTAAACTCCACTCCTTCGAATCCCGGCAACAAAACGGTCCAATTACGTGCGAAACAACGACGCGCAAGTCAACACGCGACCATTTTGCAATTGGCAACCACAGTCGGGTACACTCGGTGTGGGTTGGTAGGGACTCCCATTCCAATGGACAGTCCACCAAGAGTCTAGCGCTGCCAAATGTACGCCACGCGATCGGCCGGAGCGCCACCGAGGGTAATTTATTGACAGGTCCGTCAGGTGGACGGCTTATGGCATGAGGCGAACGCGGCCCAATTCATACACGGTGAAGGTGTACGGCTTGGTGACATTGTGAAATTATTACCCCTCCCACCTACTTCGTCACCATCCTGCGCGCATACAACGGATTTTGCTTTTAATTACGTGAATCAGTGTTGTTTACGGAGGTGCACACAGATTACCTTTCGGTGCTGAAGTTCCTGTTATCGACGAGCTGCGAAATGATAACTTCTAATATCTGTCACCGTGTCGGTGGTGACCGCACACGACCATAGGTATCAAGGCCGCTTAGAAAGGTTGAATCATATCTGGTGCGATGGTGCTTTGTGCGATAAATCGTTTGCTGTGCTGTTGTCTTGAACGAAGACGCACGCTTCTAAGTGGGCAGGGTGTGCCCATGGTTGACCATTTAACTGAATTACTGGTTAACGCAAGAAAGGTGGGTTCTATTTTCACGCAAACAGCTTACAGCAAGATGCCTAATTACGCTGGGATCGTAGGTGGTACAAACCGAACTTCAGCGGCCATGTGACTATGCGTTCTAGGAACGATCGAGCATTATTTGTCCGATTTTATTAGACTGTTTGGCGCAAACTGAGGACAGCAATGTGAAAGTGAGTGTGGCACAAAATTATAGTGGAGAAGGTAGTAGTTTTCCATTCAACAGTTGATGACTGTTAATGGATGAATGGAAAATTTACTACTAAACAGGTGTAATGTAATTAGAACAGGGATTAAATCGACAATGACATCATCTAATTCGCTTCCAGCGAATCTAGAACTAGCTTTTGCCATCTTGAAGACGCAAATTTCCACTAAAAAGATGCTATAATTTGTTTTGCTATAAATATGCTTGGACGGAGAAGATGTTTGCTATCTTTTTATAGATAGTGACATATATTAAACCTAATAGTCAGTCTTATCAACAGATTAAACCTATCGCTAAAGCTGCTAATCCATATAAGCAAGGATGCTACGTCTGTTAAACATAAGTGAAAGCCGTATAAAATTTAAAAAGGTATAAGTAATGGAAGATAGGGTCACTGTAAGTCCGAATGTTTCACAGTTCCAACAAAATCTCAGAGGCAGAGACAAGATTATAGTCTTTCTAAACGTATTTAAATCGATAACCACTCAAACTATACCTTCAGCACAGCAGTTGATCAAAATCTTAGGCCCCAAAGATCATTTACCGTCTCGTACTCAAAACACTAAATAACCACAAGTGCTATACTTTAAAGCGCGTGCCTTGTGTGTTCAAAATTCCAGCCCAATATCCCATCCAAAACCGGAGCTTCACGCTGGTCCGAACACACCTCTGACCTTTTCCTATTTCCCGCCGTGACAAACAACTTTGCTACTTTTTTCGGTTGCGTCGCCTACCGTCAGCTGCCATTGCCGATGAGCGTAAACACTCCAAACTTAGCGCTCACGTAATGCCGTCAGCCCTGATAAGCCGGCTGTGCTGGATGCGCTCGACTTTGCTTGGCGTTGATACTGGCGTTGTTTCGCATTTCACTCGGCCAAACCAAACGCCACCAAACCAGCGTCAAATCTGGGACACGCACGCAACTCCTTGGTAGGATTGTCACGACGCAGGGCTACAAGGTTAAAGGGGAGAAGCAACCGACCAGCCATTTGTCGTTGGCCTCTGACCTAGGTTGGCCGCTGATTAGACTTATCGTGCCAAAAGTTGTCGAACAATATAGCGGCAATCTCGAAACCTGTTCGGTTGGGCTGGAGCGATGGAGATGGGATTTTGTTTTGTTGCGGCCTAGACAAGCTGTCGCCATGGGTTGGACTTCGGTTTGAGGGGATGGCGTTTCAGATAGGATGGGGCTTTTGGGACCTGGCTAGATGCGGATATCAAGACTGGGTGAATCTTGTATTGAGCAGGCAAAAGTCGTGTTCGACTTTAATTAACAACACAGCAACGATTAAAGCCGACGACGTCAATCAAACGGACCATAAAGAAGTGTCAATGTTGGAATGTTTGAGTTGCTCTTTGGCAACTTTTAGCCAACCGTCAACTTCTGGTCGCTTCTTCATCTTCAAACGCGCACAAATGCACGCGAATGCGTTTCTAAGCGTCTCTCGTACAACAGTTGCAGGCCGATTTTATCTTCCCTACATTTTCGCTTTGTTTCCAAAGTTTGTCCAGATAATGTGTGTGTGTGTGTGCGTGCGCAAGTGTGGGGGCGCGAGCGCTCGTGTGATACGGACGCGTATGTTTGCGCACTGGGCCTCCGAAGACTTGCGCGAGGAAGGCGCGATGTTTACAAACACAGGCAACCCGATGCCGTCCGTGTCTCGAACATGTTCCCTTATGCTGTCCCTTCCGCTGGCACGCGGTCTCCACTCTCGCGTTGTGGTTTTTGTGGGCGCAGAAGTCATTCGTGTCACACACACCCTCCATCTGCGCTTCACCCGAGAGTCGTCGCACTGATGACGAGAGGCGATAATAAATTACCGCGCTAGACTGCCTGGCACAGTCATTTATTTATTTTATGATTAATTTTTCCCTCGGCTTTTTTCCCCCTTCTGTCTTTTCGTGCCTCCACCAACGCGTTCCGTTGTCTTAGAAGGGGGCCGCACATTAAAAGGGAATGGGAAGTCAGAAGTTCAGCAGTCAGTCAGATCTTTGGCGTGCAGCGTGTGTGTGTGAGAGAATGGTTTTTTGAAATATTCAAAATTTTTGCCCCGTACAGTTTTCGTTCACCGGAGTCGGCGTCATTTGCTCAGGTTGCGCCGACTGTTGCTAAGGGAACAGAACACGGGCACGCTACGGTCTGCTTCGTTTGGCTTTGTTTTCTTCACAACTTGCCACAATGATGGCGCAGAAGTCATTCGTGTCACACACACCCTCCATCTGCGCTTCACCCGAGAGTCGTCGCACTGATGACGAGAGGCGATAATAAATTACCGCGCTAGACTGCCTGGCACAGTCATTTATTTATTTTATGATTAATTTTTCCCTCGGCTTTTTTCCCCCTTCTGTCTTTTCGTGCCTCCACCAACGCGTTCCGTTGTCTTAGAAGGGGGCCGCACATTAAAAGGGAATGGGAAGTCAGAAGTTCAGCAGTCAGTCAGATCTTTGGCGTGCAGCGTGTGTGTGTGAGAGAATGGTTTTTTGAAATATTCAAAATTTTTGCCCCGTACAGTTTTCGTTCACCGGAGTCGGCCTCATTTGCTCAGGTTGCGCCGACTGTTGCTAAGGGAACAGAACACGGGCACGCTACGGTCTGCTTCGTTTGGCTTTGTTTTCTTCACAACTTGCCACAATGATCTGTCAATTGCTGTCACTCGTCCGATGAGATTTTGAGCTGTCAATGTTGATGTTCAAGATCAATGGCAGCCATAGCAGGGAGAAAAGAGAGAGAGAGAGAGAGAGAGAGAGAAGGGCGAGGGCAATAGGGATGAAATATTGTGCGCAGGGAGGACTTTTTCGAGGTGACTCTTTTGGCAATTGATGAGATGGTGGGAAAAATGGGAACGGCATGGAACCGTGTCGCATTTTGGTAGGGATTCTGGGGCCAGAGTTGTGTTTTTTTAGCTTCGCTTCCGATGGTCATTAACCTTCTTTTGATTTCTTGAGCATTTCTCACGTAGTGTTGTGACATCTGGCTTGAAGGTGTACATCGGTGTACGGAATCGCCAACACTAATCCCATGTGTGCATGTATGTAAAAGGAATTTTGTTGTGACAGCTTCACAAAAAGAAGGCTGTCTATTTTGTTTTCATTTCAACGTTTATTACAAAAGGACAAGCGAATAATACACGGGCTACATTATGCATACAATCGGACAACATTCCTCCGAATCGATAGATCAGTAAGTTCAGGTTTTTGCTGACGAAACAGACCGACTCTGTAAAGGTTCTTTTGTGTGCGACACGAGGATCAGCTTGATGGCATATTATTCGTACGAACCTGTCACAACTGTCACGAAGACACCTAGACCATCCGACGCCAGGACGGGTTTG